>CM076574.1:693167814-693469390 GCA_034641835.2 Pinus albicaulis
GAGTTATTAGTCATGGAACCTTGGCTAGACAAACACTCTTGAGCCAAACAACAATTTTGGGTAGATTTATTAGTCCTCGAGCCTTGGCTGGAAAAAATGCTCTAGAGCCTTGGACAACTTCGGCAGAGACCAATTTGGTGATGGTTAGTGATATCTGACTGTGAGGTGGAACAACTCCTTCATGGTTGAAGAATTTTTTCCTCTGGAAGCCATAGTTTGGTTTTTATTTATGTGTTTTATGAGATCCCACAATCATTCTACGAATATGGGGCAAGGGTATTTTGTTGAAGAGAGATTTGGCCCAAGCATGTCTATGATCAGGTGGTATGTGTAATTGTCTTTCTTGGTTGGTACTTTGCATAAGTTAATATTTGATATTTTTTTTTGATGATCAATGAGCATATTTGTTGATATACTATGTTTTCCATAACTGGTTTATTATGGATTTATTATTCGTTAATTATAAGCTACATGCATGATGTATTTATTCTTATAGAATGTGATTTATATATATATCTAATTCATGGTTTAAAGGATATTAGTTATTTATTATGGATGCATGAACTAATATGTTTTTTTTTGGCAAGCATGTGAGTGAAAAAATCCTTCTTGATGAACATTTTATGAAACTAATTTAAACAATGACCAAACTATACATCCATGAATTAGATGTACTATGTATGCAAAGTGTTTGTAAAAATGAATAGCATGTGTTGGAAAGTTATACCCCATTTCCATAACTACACAATGGGAGTTGGGTTTGAATCATAACTCTCAGAACATGTCTACCTCGGTAAGTATTTTGAAGTAGTTAAATGTGGGTGGGATTGATATAGAGTGGTATCAAAGCTTCTAGGTTTAAAATATTGGACTGGATGGGATCAATGAGTACAATTGATTTCATTTTTTCTATATATTTTAAGATATATAGTTTTAGATACTGAAGATTTTTACACGTTGAGGGTAAATCCAACTGATAATGTGGTTAAAATGTCAGATATTCATTCAAAATATTTTAGAAATTATGATATGATGAATATGATCTTCTTGAATGCACCTCTAAACATGCCATGTTGGAATTTCTGCAATAACTTATCTTCTGAAGTCTTTCAGAAATTGAAATTTTTTCCACATTTAAAGGACATCCTAATGATAGTGTATTATGATTTTCAGATATTGGGCCCCTATATTTTAGGATAAATGAGAAAAGGAAGTTGAGCCTTTCACATGTTCCTAAAATTATGCCTCAAATAGGTCACGTTGGGATTTCTGTTGGAACAATGTCCCCTAGTTGTGTTTTTGATATAAATTTTGTAATACTTAGTCTACTGCAGGGGATTTGGGGAGGGTAAAAGCCCCCAATGTATTGTAATGGGTCAAAGGATAGACCAAGAGTGTGAAAACCATTGTTTGTGTACCATAAGATAGTGCAGGCTATGATGATATAAATAGATGGATAGATTGAGTCTAAATAGAGACCAAGTATGATTTATGCTAGCTATGAACTATTGAGATTTGTTTTGGGTTGTATTGAGTAAGGATTCCTGTTGGTTGTGTTCACGGAGATCCTCAATCCTGTTGTGTGCAGACCCCACTGGCTATGTGCGTGGGTCAAGAATTCGGTTGTAAGTGGGTTTTGAATGTTAATGGATGAGAAATCTATTGGAGATATCTTTGTGTTATAAGAACTAGCTGCGTTTGTGTTATTGTGGTTATTTTGTATGTTGATAAATAATGATGCACATGTGGATGTGAATGTATTACTAAGATCTGATTAGTAATAGTTTATTTATTTATGTTTATATGTTATCTATAGGTTTATGAGCTTGACATCCTGTAAACTATATTGTTAAAGGCTCTGCGATAAGACTTCTCCTGCGCAATTCTTATAGATCTTAAGAGGGTTCCCTAAATTAAACTCTCTTTCTATTAGGGGGTGGAAACATGGTTCGAACACCCTCCCATACTACTTCGGTTGAGACCTTGGCATGCGCAAGAAGGTCATTGCTGAAAGGGTCAGTAGTATAGGGTTTTGTTGGAAAACCTTAAACTGAACCTCAGTTAGAACCCCTCAAGGAAAAAAATGGTTCCATTGTTGGGATAGAGAGAATTTTGAGAGAAGGATAGGTAATGCCATGAGGTCATTGGCAGCCTGAGAAACCAGAGCTTGAACACTAGTTTGAAAAACAAACTCAGGAATTTTCCATAAAAGAGAATTGCAACACGAAGATGAGTGCCGAAAAGTGGAAAAAGAAATATATATTTACAGAGGTATATGAAATATTATTTTTAACTTTCACGCACGAAATACATGAGTGGCTATAAAGGTCATTATATTTCTAGACTTGTTGGAAGAGTGATTTGGTTACACAGTTGACTCCTGAATTAATCCAACAGTTGGAGAAAAATGATAACAAAATCACCCAGTCTGTAGATCACTTGGTGGATAGTGTGCTAGGAGGATTCGTGACAAAATTTGAAGTTTATCAATTCGTATCTTATTCATAAGCTGAGCAAAGGTTCTTCAAGGGATTCTAAGGTAATTTCTTGCAAACACTACAACTACTGATTAATATGCTAGTGCGAAAAAAGGGTATTCTACGCAGACACACTGAGTGAATGACCTCTGATCAGAGTGAAATTACGACAGAAAGTGGTAAATACTACAAAATAAATTGAGAAGAGAATAGATCTGTCTATAGTCCCTTAAGAGAGCTTCCTATGCACAGAGAAACTAGTCCCCCAGTTACACCAAAGGAAAGAACTCTCCTACCCCTCCGCTACCACCAGAAGAAGATATGGCCACACAAATGAAGCTACCCACCTTTGAGTAGGGGATGAGGACATGGAACAATTTTGGTTCATATTGGAATCAGTATGGACTGCACAAAACATTGCTAGCGATGTTGTAAAAAGGGCACAACTATCCCTAACCTTTGAAGGAACGGGCTTGGATTGGTTCATGGGGTATGTTGGCTAGCATGCAGATCCATAAATATAGGAAATTAAGAATGCCTTAAAATAGTAGTTTCGAAATCCTAAGTCCTATGCTCAACTTGTAATTGACTTAAAATATTTTAGACAGGGACCTACAAAGTCTGTATGGGAGGTTGATCAGCAGCTGAAAAGGTTATCAGGGATGGAGAATTTAAGTATGTGGATAGACAACACAAGGAATGGTTCATTGCCATGCTATTACCAAACCTATGGGTCAACAGATGATTGATACCCAAGAAAAATCCCTGGAAGTTTCCAATTATCTAGAAGTTGCGTAGAGGGACAATACCCAGTTTGGGGTGTAGCAGATCTAGGGCCAGTTGGAAGGAATGCACTAAAAATCCAAAATTTGTGAAAGGAGCAGGGAAAAGAAGCTAGCATAGACATTTGGTGCATACAGTGTAGGGCGTCGGGCCACACTAAGGATCAGTGCCCTCTGATGTTAGACTACATTCAAGCTAGAGGGCCTAACCCACTACACCACAATGAAGTTTCGGGCCCAAACAACCCCACGTTATGGTGCACCGATTTCTGGGTAGTCAGATTGCACGATACTAATCACTGCCCCTGGCTTGGTGCCTACGTCCCAGAATTGAAACAACAATGGTGCAGATTCTGCACATCTATAGGACACAATGAGCACAATTGCTAGAAATATGATTTAATGATAGATAGAGGAAGCTTGTACAGGGTGCAGGCTGACCCTTCATCACCACTATCTCCCTCTAGACAAGGAGGCTCCCCTTCAAGAGGTGAGGGGGGGGGGGGGCGGTGGGAGAGGTGGAAGCGCATTTCGGGGAGGATAAAAACTAATCTTCTATAATTGTGGGGAGGTGGGACACTTCAAAAGGGACTGTTTGAACCCTGCATGCCAAACTCGTAGATATTGTAGGCAATTGGATCATGTGATCAAATATTTTCCTATACTGATAGAAAAGATGCAGAAAAAACATCAAACACTGATGCAGAAAGTACAAAGGGTTAATGCGGAACCGCGTGATGAGGGACCCAGTATTAACGTAATTACGCATAGTGGCAAGGCCACTAGAGGAGCTGAGGAAAGAGCTGCAACCGAACCGCTTATCATAAAAGCCACTGACAAAAATGAAAGCTTGGACCTACAGAAGGAGAAAAATACCTTCCTTGAAGCTGGAAAGGAATTTTCCAAAAATGAGGCGTCTAACTCAAAGGCCCCAATGGATCTAAAAGTACACGAAGAAGTTAAGCCATTCCTGCAGGCATGTATGAAGCTGGTACGCAAGAAGAAGGCAGTAGAGAACCTTCAAGCATTGATAGACAGCTACAGAGAAAAGTTTGACCCTCCAACGGAAGTTAAATTTGTCCACAAACTTTATAGGAATAAGAAACACTAGTCGGGAAATGCGGCTAACTGCGTAGATTAGTGATTATGAAATGGATTAGGTCATCCTAGATTTAGGATCTAATGCTGTTGTCTTGCCCAAAAAGGCTTGGCAGAGGATGGGAGAACCCAAGTTGGAATGGTTTATTATACAGTTGCGCATGGATAACCAATAGAAGATCATACTATTGGGAAGGTTATCAAAGATTATGGTAAATATCACAAGATTTAAGGTATATGCAGATTTTGAGGTGATTCAAATTTTAGAGGATACGAACCCTTGTCCTGCGGTCCTAGTTTTGGATTGGGGTATAGACATGGGAGGTATTATCAACTTGAAAAGAAGAAGCATAGTTTTTGAGAATGAGGGTACGCAAGTAATACTCCCTCTAGACCCAGTGAGAGGTGAGTGGTATACAAAACTAGTGCACAAAGAGGATGACGTTGATCATATTTACAAGCTAACTGCTAGGGACGAGGATTGGATTAACCCTATGGCTGATGGTGTGCTCTACTGGGAGAAGGACAACGAATTTCTCTCTGACTTAGACGATGAGATAGAAAATTGGCAGAACCGGTTGCATGATGTATCTCCACTATGATGCCTTAAGATCACAAATATTTTCCAGTGTATCTCCTCAGAGGTAAGAGAACTACCCTATTTTGATGATTCTAATAGTGTTAGGTATTTTCTTAGATAATTTCAAGCAGAAGCTCGAAGGGAACGAAGAATGTGGGCACTTAACCTAGCTATGCATGCAACTCCTACGCAGTGGTGGGAAAATGATAAGGGGACTTTCCAGGAATGGGGAAGAATGTCACAGAATTATGATCCTATGATTCAAACCCCCGATCAAGCTACCCATGGATATTTTCCCTGGCCATGGCGACCCTCGCAAGGAATTGTCTAAATGGATGGAATTATGGTGTGAAAGGATGCAAGACGAATAGGTCCACATGTTTATCCATACCTTGGGATCAATCCCCACCACATGGTATTTATATGCACAACTACATTAGGGCACTCGCCACTGGGACACCATGAGGGAAGATGTTTTGGGGACGTTCGGGTTGATAGGTGGAACTGAGAAATTAGACGAAGCTCTACAGGACATAGATGTTCTAGTACTTGATGAATCGCTCGCTCGCATAGAGTATGGGGAACTAGCTTGTGATGCGTAGATGCAAGATATTTCCAAGTGCCAGAATCTATCAGTGGAGGAGTGTGACGAGGACCCACGAAATCTCACTATACCTGAATCTGAGGGTGAACACACAGTTTCTAGACCCTCATTGCAAGTAGTAGACGTGAATAAGCCTCTCAAAATACGGGAAGCCAATATTGGAATAGAAGAGAAACCCAATATGGCTATAATTCGAGATTAATGGGATGATGATACCATTTGAAAGTTCATGGAACTGCTCACTGAATATCAAGATCTATTTCCCACTAATTTTTCAAAGCTCAAGGGCATTGTAAGGGATCTGGGTGTTATGCAAATCACCTTAAAACTAGATGTGCATCCTATCAAGCAACGTACCTATCAATTGAACCCAAAATATAAGAAAAAAGTCCACGAAGAAATCGATAAAATGATAGCCATAGGTATCATCGAACCGGTAGAATAGTCAAATTGGGTAAGTCCTATGGTGGTCCAAGAAAAGAATACTAAAGGAGAAATAACAATCTACATAGATCTACGCAAGTTGAATGATGCTTGTGTACATGATCTGTTCCCTACACCATTCTCTGATGAAATTCTTGATAGTGTGGGAGGTCAAAAAGCATACTCATTCATTAACGGGTTTTTAAGCTACCATCAGGTCATAATAGCACCTGAAATGCACAAAAGAACTAGCTTTGCAATGGAATGGGGATCCTTTGAGTACACCGTCATGCCCTTTGGTCTCAAAAATTCCCCTGCCATATTTTCATGGGTAGTGGTAGCACTGTTCAAGGAATTCATTCATAATTTTCTCGAAGAATACTTTGATAGTTGGATGGTGTTTGCATTTATAAAGAAGAATGTTTCAAACTTGTGCATGATGTTGTATGCCTACAAAAAGCATTAGATCTCTCTAAACATTAAGAAGTGCATATTTTGTGTACCTTTCGGGATCTTGTCAGGACACGTGGTCTGTTGGCAAGGATTGATGGTTGACCTGGACAAGATTGCATTTATCATCAATTTAACAATCCCCACAACTAAGAAATAGCTATGATCCATCCTCAGGCACACTGGCTACTATAGGAATTTTATTCAAGGGTAAGCGTTGATCACGACCCCAATGGAGAAGTTGCTAAAGAAGGACGTATATTTTTCCTAGGACGCGGAGTGCTAGAAGAGTTTTGAGCTACTCAAGGAAAAGATGGTCCCAGTGATTATCTTCATATTTCTTGACTTGGAAAAGGTCTTTCATGTCCATGTGGATGCATCAGGGATCACCCTAGGAGTTTTCCTTATGAAGCTTGGGGAAGGGGACATTGACCACCCGGTTGTGTTTGCTAGTAGAAAAATTTCTAGCACATAATGTAACTACTCTACCAATGAACGCGAGGGACTGGAAATGGTGTATGTCCTGCAAAAATACTGGCACTATCTAATTGGAGGGCACTTCAAGATGTTCACGGATCATTCAGCTTTGAAGTACCTGGTCAATAAGCCTGTGATGGGGGAGGGGAAGATTTTTCGATGGTTATTGTTGTTTCAAGGATATCATTTTGAAATAATTATGAAGCCTAGGAGACTAAATTCTGGACCAGACCACTTGTCCCAAATCGAGTGTGGTGAAGAGCCAACTAGCCTAGAACAATATTTCTCAATGCACATCTATTTGCTATTAATGTGGTTGACGAGAAATTTGCAGATATTATTCATTTCTTAAATATGGGGTGGCACCTATAGACTAATTGGTACAACAGAAAAAAGAGTGGGTAACCCACGCACCTGACTTCGCCATCATTGTAGGCCAATTATACAAGATGGGAGCTGATGAGGTGCTGCAAAGGTATGTATTGGAGCATGAAATACAAGCCATTCTAGAAGAAGCCCACGGAGGATTAGAAGGAGGCCATTATGCAGGAAAAGAAACTGCACATAAGGTATTAAGAGATGGGTTGTGGTGGCCCACACTTCATAGCGACTCCCACTCATATTATAAAACCTGCGACATGTGCCAACAGATAGGAAGACCATCACACAGGGATGAGATGCCCTTAAAACCATAGATGACCCTAGAGGCATTTGATAGATGGGCTATAAAATTTATCGGACCCATCAACCTGCCAGGTAAGAATAAAGGTGCCTGATACATCCTCACCGCAACTGATTATGTAACCAGATGGGAAGAAGTGAAAGCTGTGGAGGATTGCACTACAGATACCGCTGTGCACTTTATCTTTGAGCATATTTTAACAAGGTTCAGCTGCCTGAATATCTTGATGAGTGATAGAGGTACGAATTTCATTAATGAAACTATTCAGGCTTTGATTGAGGAATTCTGGATCCACCATGCAAAGAGTACCCCATATCACCTACAGGCAAATGGCATGGTGAAATATTTTAATAAAATTTCGGAACAGGTGTTTACCAAGGTTTTTAATGTTGATCGAAGCGATAGGGACATGTGCATCCCATCAGTAAGCGGGCCTACCAGACCACGTGCAAGAAATTGACTATGAAAACGAATTTTCGAATGGTTTATGGGAAGGATGTCATTATGCCCATGAAGTACATCGTCCCTAGCCTCCGTAACACGGCTTTTACAAACATGGCAGAGCCCGAAATCATGGAGGAATGATTAGCGCAGGTCGTTGCCTTGGAAGAGGATTGGTTCATTGCTAACTTTCATTAGCAAGTTCAGAAGGCCTCAGAAAAAGCCTTGCATGATAAGCATATCTAATGGAAGTTGTTTAAGGAATACGAGCTAGTAGTACGACATGACATCCAGCTTTCACGCCACCTAGGAAAATTCTGACAACATTTGTTGGGACCTTATGTGGTAATAGAAATTACAGATGGCAGTGTGGTTAGATTGCCTACGGTGCATGGAGACCCTGTGTCGGGATACGTTAATGGAAGCCATATAAAACCATACAAGGACAACTCGGCATATACCAAATGACTATATGGATGGAGTAGCTGTATAAGGATGGTTGTGTGCATGCAAGAGGAAGGACGAAGGTAGGACCAGTGTGCATGAAAGGGTTGTCTGCAAGTAAGAAGGCATGAAAGGGTGCATTAGGTGCATAGGGGTATTACGCAGGTGCAAAAGCTAGCCGTTGGAATAGTAAAATTGGATGAAAATCCAATTTTACCATTGAAGGGAGCAAGAAGTTGACAATCAATGCGGAAAATTTGGAGGATTTTTTACCATCTCCTTGATGGTAAGTTATAGCTAAGTTTCATCCGACTGTTGTTATCCATCCAAGGCTATTAAAGGAGGAGTGTAGATCAGAACTGGGTTATTTGCTTCTCAGAATTATTGTGTCTTGTGATTTCCAATCAACATTGTACTATGTTCATGTCAGGGCACACTACCCTCTTTGATAGCAGAAACCCTAAGTTCGTCTTCCGAGAAAGAATGACTATGACCAACCCTGTTGAATCATCGCAGGCCACAGCCTCTATTGAGATGAAATTCGATGAAGTATTGGACTTAAATCCTGAATTTTAAGAGGTTGTATCCATGCCGACCAAGGGTAAGAAGGTGGGAAAGGAGAAGAAAAAGGAAAAAGGCCAGGAGCAAGGGCTGGGGAGAACTACAAAATGGGTTGTGGTGAAGCTGCGCACGTCCCCTCGAAATGTGCAATCCCCCCTAGAGGGTGCCTAAGGAATGCTCGCCTATCCCTACAAAGCGTCCTATCTATGCTCAAGAAGAAGCTCTGTTGGTGGCCCTGCTGACTTGGCTACCAACCTATGTACGACCAAGAAGACCCTTAGTGTGCATGCCCAAGAATCTTGATTTTTTTCGCTCCTAACTGCACATGCCACTGGCTCTAGATGAAGTTCCTATAATCGGAGACATGTTTGGAAATATCCCCTCTCTTAATTTTGATGATAATGACCTAGCCAACATTGAGGCCTCCCTAGAATTGGCACCTGAGTTATATCTCCAGAGGGTAATGGATGATGATGTGCTAAAGGTAATACCAATGTCATCATTGTTGCAACCAGAGACCCCTCCCGAGGTGCACGCCCAGAGAGCCGTGTTAGTCGTAGAAGCTACAATTACCATTACAACACATATTGCCCAGGGTGGAAAATTATTTGAGACAACTATGTAGCTATGGTCTATAGTGTAGCATGTCCCTCTTATACGCAATTTTACCCAGGAGTTGTGCCAGAAGGAAGAATAATTTGAGCAAATGGAGGCTACAATACCCACTCTTATTCCAACCCAACACCTGGCACATTTGCGAGCCAACCACGCTCTCAGAGATGAACTTGAGGGGCTATGCCACAAAAAGAAGGTCCTTAGCAACCAGCTCAAGCCCTGGGAATATGAAGCCCTCAAGTTATCCCAAGATTTGGATGTAGCGATCAAGAAATTGAATCAGACCTTGGAGAGTATTACCACCACCAAAGAAGGCACTCATTCACAAAAGTTGGTGGAAATTGCACAGAAAGTTTTTGTGTCGAGCGAAGGTGGATTTCCCCCTCTAGTCACCGCCATCAAGTAGCTCTAGGAGAAGATGCAGACCCCAAGGCCATTGTGGGTTGGGACGAGTCACAAGATTTTGTTGGGGGCCTATTGGAATCGGGTACCCTAGCTACATTTTTTATATAAATTTTGTAACACTTAGTCTAGTGCAAGTGCTTTGGGGAGGGTCAAAGCCTCTAATGTATTGTGATGGGTCATAGGGTAGACCAAGATTCCGAAAACCATGGTTTCCAGACCATAGGATAGTGTAGGCTATGATGATATAAATAGATGGATAGATTGAGTCTATATAAAGACCAAGTATGATTTATGCTGGCCACAAAATATTCAGATCTGTTCTGGGTTGTACTGGGTAAGGACTCCCGCTGGTTGTGTGCGTGGAGATCCTCAGTCCTGCTATGTGCAGACCCTACTAGCTGTGTGTGCGGGTGGGGAATTAGATTGTAAGTGGGTTTTGAATGTTAATGAATGAGAAATCTGTTGGAAATATATCTCTGTTATAACCACTAGCTGCATTTTTGTTATTGTGGTAATTCTATCTGTTGATAAATAATTATGTGCACATGGATGCGAAGGTATTGCTGACATATAACTAGTAATAGTTTCTTTATTTATGTTTACATTTTATCTATGGTTTTATGAGCTTAGCATTGAACAAAGTATATTGTTAAAGGATCTAAGATAAGAATTATCCTACACAATTCTGATAGATATTAATAGGGCTGCCTAAATTAAAATATCTTTCTCTCAGGGTGCGAAAACCTAGGTCCAGCACCGTCCCATACTACCTCGGGTGAGACCATGGCCTGCGCAAGCAGGTCATTACCGAAAGGGCCAGTAGTATAGGGGTTTGTTGGAAAACCATAAATATAAACCCAGGTTAGGACCCCTCAAGCCAACAGATTCTGTTAAAAATGTTCTTCTAGGCAGAGTCAGGATCTGAAATTTTTTCCACTATGAGGGGAAATCCCACTAACGTGGTGACAAAATTTTTAGACATTGAGTCGATATCCTAAATGCTCCTAGAATTCTGCACCAAGTAGGATTTTCTTGATATTTTTTTTATAAATTTTCATCTATGAAACTTCAGAAGTTGAAACATGAACCATAGTGAGGGAGAGTCCCAATGAGCATACGGTTCATTCTCGATAATGTTTCCTACTTCCTTTTAGGATATATATATATATATATATATATATATATATAGATATTGAATCATTCGCTATATTAGTATGCACACAAAGTGTTTAATGAAATTCATAAGTGGTTCAAATATTAATTTCATACAAATTGTTTGATAAAATGCCCAATAGTAATGTGTAATAGTAATGTTGTAGCTGATATATGTTTACTTTTATTCGAAGAGTTTTCTATATTAGGTTGCATGTAAAGTGTTTGAATAAATGCTTACATAGAAATGTAATAGTATACTATTTGTTTGAAGAGAATGTAATAGTATGGTGATTGTTTGAAGAAAATGTTATTTTTTTGGATGGGAAGTATTGTAGTATGCTAATATATCTTTAACCCATATATGCCTATTTTCATGCAAATCATTTGAATATTTTCTTGTAAATAATTTGAAAGGTTGCATGCAATGAATTTTAAAAGTTGCATGTAAGGAAATGGAAAAGTGGCATGATTATTTGGCATGTTTCTATATAGTAAGTTACAAGTGGAATAAGTGTAATATTTATGATTTGATATCAAAAAAAATGTATGAGAAATGAAAATCAAGTTGTCGAAACTGTGTTTTAATTTAGTAGATCTTTGGAGATCTAATTTCCATAATTAGACATTTGAGATCAAGTCATTATAGTATATTACTCCTTCTACATTATTATGGACCATGAATAGTAACGAGGTATGTTTATAGGTTTTTCGAGTGCTTGATAAATTTCATGATATGATTATGTGCTTGTAATATTGCATGAATGAATTCTCTTGTTTTAATACATTTTAATAATGCAATATGTGTTGAGAAAGTTGATATGCACTTGAGTGCAAGTGGTTGCTAGTTGAGCACTATGACTAATAAGTATGAGTTGATTGTAGACTATGACATGGTTGTTAGTATTGGTAAAGGGTAATTTCAAATTAATAGACATGATGTCTTGATATTTGGAACATGTCACTGACATGTGTGAGAATTTGCAGGGAAACATGCTTGGTATTAGAATGAAAATTAATAGTTTATTTGTTTATATAACTAACATTTTGTTGAATGCGATAACAAATAATAATGCTGAATTGAAACAAGGTAAGATAACTGGTACATTGTTATATTTATTTATAGACTAATAGTTATGTGCTTATGATAGTATGATGTTTCGATTGAGTCGAAAAATACACCACCATGAAATCTTGAAGAATTATTGTGTTGAAATTTTATTTATGAACCCTTGGAAGCATTGGGAAATCACGGGGGATTAAGTCATGGTGTTTGTGGCTAATCTTTTTATTTCAGTCTTTTTGATTAGATTATGCTTGATTTGCGGTCTTGATTTTGTCTAGTGTATAGCCATACCACTTTGTCTGTGGTGTCATATTTCTATTGGTTTTCATGGATATATTCTTGCTTATATATTGTTCTTTCCTTTTATGTTTTGGTAGTCCTGGTAATTGTTTTGGGAAAGAGGAAAGTTAAAGAAGCTCAGGAAGGGTTGAATGGAACCTAATCAATAATGTAAGACTCAGATGAAGCTCGATGCATGTATAAGGGCAGAGAAAGGTAAGAATATGACAGTTGGTTTGACTAGTTAGTTATATTGTGGTAACTAGATGGTGGTAGTACAAAAATGAGAAAGGTAATTGGAAACATAAAGTAAATGGAATCGAGGCATCAGATGACTTAGCTATGTTGGGAAATGTTGTTTTGAAAGTTGTGCATGTGTTACAGAGATCAGTGGGTTTCTCTTAACCTTAGCCATATTCTATCTGGTAATTATGTATTGATCATGATTATGTTGATTTTTATATATGCATACATGCATGTATGTCGTTTTCTGACAAGATCATCGTTTTTTTGTACCAATGATTATATATATATATATATATATATATATATATATATATATATATATATATATATATATATATATATATTTGTTTGTGTATATGTATATGTATATGTATGTATGTATGTATGTATGTATGTATGTATCTATGTCACTATCAAAATTGGTTGCCTTATATCAACGTTATCACCAAAAAATGATCACTTAGCCATATCTAACTAAGTGGATCGAAATACACCATGTAAGACAAATTTTACCATAGAAAAATTGCTTTCATTATAGGAAATAATTTGTTAAACCATATTTTATTAAGTTATTTCTAATTAATATAAGAAATCCATTGAGGAATAATTAAATAAATAATTATTTATTTGATTTTACTTTAGGAATAATTAATTAAATAACTACTTAGTTAATATTCCTTGTCAGAATTGACGTAACCATTCAGGAATGATTAAAAAATTAATTATTTGTTTATTATTCCTTAACTGCATCCTTGAAATAATAAATAAATAATTTGTTTGCTTATTATTTCCAAATAAAGGTATTTAACCAATTTAAGTATATTTTCTGTTCAAAAGATATAATAAAATATTCCAATCAGTTAGATCTAGATAATGTTTAATAAAATTTTATTATTTTCCATTTTCGAGAATTACCAAATATTTTTTCATAAATAAGAAGGTTTTCCATCCATTCCTGACCATGATCACTATCATAGTAGTTATTATCTTATTTTTTCATTTGAGCTCCCATTTGAGTTCAACATACATTCTCGGTTTCACATATCGAAGAGAGAGAAAAATCCAAAATACTGAAGAATAGAGGACAACCAAAGCACCCATCCCATTTGAGGGGGACCTATAGCCATCATATGAGTCTCCTTAACCAGGTGTAACAAAATCATAATACATCATTTATTTTCTTAATTTTCTATGTCTATTCTATGGGGTTTTACATTAGTTAAATATTTTTCTTTTTAATGTCTTTTGCTACACATATCTGTTATTTTCCAGGTTTCTTGTAACTTTCTATTGCATATCTGAACATTTAGAAGAACATAACTGTTGTTAGGGTCATCAATCAATCATGGCTTGAGTATGGTCTTTTTGGTACACTTGCTGAAAGATTGTACACTAAGAAATGGCGGCTCTGCTGGTGTAATTCATATTCCTGTGTGATCAACAACTTCAGCAATCAAGTTTTTTCTTGATCGTATTTTTAGTGTCTTGTTTTTTATTTTCATATTTTATGTCCTTATTTAGTTAAAACTCCAAATTCAGAGACATTTTTGGTGTTTTCTGTAAGTCCTAGGTACCAACCTCACAGGAGATGACAAATATGATGAAACCTTCTTCCCGAGAGTCAAGGAGGGAAAATCGCAATTTTCAACCCCAAACCTACATTTTATCATTTAGAATGCCCTTTTTGGTGCAAAAGCTATGCTACCCTCTTCTTTCACGTCGTAACCTCCAATCCAGAATTTCTTGGGGCTTTTTTTCTGAAAATTTTAGGGTTTGGTGAGAGAAATGCTTTTGGTTTTTTGACAACTATTTCAACTGGTATTAGGCCTGGGTATTCCCAATTTGTCTTTCTGAAGTAGAAACAAGCCCCCTAGGGTTTCAGTAAACTTCCACCTTTTTAGGAGTTCAACTAAGTAGGTTTTATGATATTTTCAGTTCTTTCAACTATTGTTTCGTGGTCTGATACATTATTTTTAAGACCTTTAAGATAAGATATTTTAACATCCAAAACTCCCTCTTGAGTTTTGTTTGGCCTTCGACCTTAGGGTGTCATTATTTACCCTAAGTTATAAATATTTTGTCTTATCTTTTGCAACTTTTTTCCCCTCTAGTTTCTTGCTATTTTTTGCACCATTTTCAACAATATAGAGCCATTTTACTTGAGTCCCTTATACATTAGATATTTTGATGCTTTTAGTGTTTTTTGAGTTTCTTTTCTGTATCTCCTGTTTCGTCGCTTGAGAGGCTTATTCGGGTGGGATTTATGCTTGATTTACTGTTTATTTTACTGTCATTATTTTAGCTTCATTTACATTTTTCAACATTTTATTTTAGCAACACCTTGGCATCGTCATAAAACATGCTTAATTAACTCATCCATAATACACACTTATATTCAAACACTCACACCTAAAGAGAATGAGAGTTCGGTTCAAGCCTCCATGCCAAGACTTGAACACACCACATAATAAATCTAGCTCACATAGATTAATCCCACTTGGGCATCAGGGCCAGAAATATTTGTAGTTAGTTGTAGGATGATTGGGATAGGATTCGAATAATACCCATCGATCGCATACATTAATACATTGAAAATTGAGTTAATAGGGAGCTTAAAATCCCTCACCATCCCGCGGTCAAAGCTAGAGTGCATCAGAAATCCGTTCAAGAGGGGGTTAAGATAAGACATCGTGTGAGTTGTCCTCCTCGAGGCTACCCAACCCATGGTAGGAATTCTGTGTGTTTTCTGATTTACCAGGAAGCTCAAGAATCAACTACCCCCATGGGACGAAGGTAAATTTAGTGGCCAATCTTAGGAAAAATCCTTATAATACTAGGTGTGGGCAATAGTTGGTTCTCTACCCTACTTTTCTGTGTCAAAGGACATCTAAAAAAATATAATCTAGGATTATTTGAGGATTTAGATCATCTTTAGGCTAGAGGTCATTTTTGTTTTGATATGATGTGCTTGCTTGCATTTGAGTAGCTCATTGAATAGTTAATTTACAATTGGCATCAGTTCCCTAGGTGTTTTCTTGCTTCTTGTTACTCTCTTAATTCTATTATCCTTTAGTATTTAGTGTCATCTATGTCTTGACATCATTGCGACCCTAATGCATTTGTCATGGATAATATGAGGTATCCATCCCCAGTTTCCATTAGAACATATTTCTCCTGCCCATCGGGTTTGAAATGATACTCTCATTCCTCCATCGAGTCCCTCTTATGACTCAAATTCTTCTGATTCATCGATTTCTTCCTGTGATTCTACATCCTCTCATCCTCATATCACCACCATGTCTGGCACCAACATTGGTGGAGGAGCCCAAGATGGTATCCTAGGTTGCAACCCAAGCACTGCCACTAGCGTAACCATTACAACTACAGTCATTGTCGCTCCATTTCTCCTCTTTATGGTTAGTCTAAGTCACCCATATTTCAACCAGTTAATCAACGATCCTATTCTCCATGATGTTGGTTGGACAGCTATGCCAACCAAAATTTCTTTTAAAATTCCTAAGTTTGAGGGAAACTCGGGAGATGACCCCATCAATCGTGTTCACTCCTTTGACATGCGGTGTTCGTCAAACTCCATCACCAATGACTCCATATGTCTTCATTTATTCCAACGGACACTCGCTGGAGATGTTGAAAAGTTGTATATGGACCATCCCACAGCACTTTTGCAACTGTTGTTAAATCATTTCTGAGATATTTACCATTACCCCTCCATTATGATATGAGTAACGAATTATTGACCGCATTCCATCAAAATTCCATTACCCACGTTTCTGACCATGTACAAGAATGGCATAGAAGAAGGAGCATGTGTGAAGCTCCTACATTTGATGATTCTGTCTATATGGATTGGTTTCTTAGAATTATCTTAGTCCCCATAGTAAAATATGTCACATATCTCTTTCCTCAGATCGAGGAAGAATATCTCAAGATAGCCTTAAAATATGACTTGATTTATGCCGAGTCAGGTTTTTTTTATACTGTTTTACCAGACCTTCCTAGACAATGTGGTGCCACTGCACCAAGAGTATCTCATGTTGTCGATTGTATCGTTGGGTCCATTTCACACCCATCA
The DNA here is from genome assembly GCA_034641835.2 of Pinus albicaulis. Lineage (NCBI taxonomy): Eukaryota > Viridiplantae > Streptophyta > Pinopsida > Pinales > Pinaceae > Pinus > Pinus albicaulis. The sequence goes on from CM076574.1 coordinate 693,184,690, forward strand.
CCATATTCTCCTCCTCAGATGAGTTATGTTCACCCTAAGGGGTGGATGAGTTCCTCCAACACTTATCCCCTCCTCCAGGCAACTTGTATCCGGGTCAGAGCATGTCTTATGCATTTACCAAACCACATAAATTGATGCCAGGGTTAGCTATTGCTCAACCTGTTTACAAGAATTTTTCCCCATGTCGTTATTATCCTTATGCACCACCAACACTCCAGCCCCTCAGGCATCAACACCCCCACCTCCCACACTTTCTAAACCTCTACCACAACATCCACCTCCTCCTTAAGGTCAAATTTATGCTTAGAAGAGCACAACTAATCCCCCAAATACCAAAAAAAATAATAAGGGGAAAGGAAAACAGAACAAATAACCGTAGGGTAACTAGGTTCGCCAAGGTAATCAACCGAATGCACCCTAGGGGAACTAGCCAAATACTACAACCCAGCAATAGGGCGATTGACCCAAGAAAAACGAGGTGATTCATATGAATAAGTCTTATGCATGTTCTGGTCTATATGGAAATTACACTCATGATTGTCGCCTTTTACCCCATATGTGTCAAATGTGGGATTTCCAAGAAATGTCTCGACGAGAACAACCCATGGTGTTACTTCCTCAGAACACTGTTGCAACACAACTGACTATCCTCACGAATCCTTTCCCTCAGCAAGGATATCTTGTTGCCCAACCTTCATAAGGTTAGGTCGCTACCCCACCTCAGCAATCTAGTCACACTGATTACCAAATTCTCATGATGAACTCTGATGAGGTCCATACCACTGATGTCAACCATTAGACCCAGTTGTGCTAGTATGACAAGCAACCCGCAACGTCTGCAACTGAGTCCCAAACCACAGTGTCCACTGAGCCTATTCCACCATCAAATGGTCACTTACATATCACCCAGCTTAAGGTAGAGGTCATACCAGAGATATCCAAAGGGTCATTACACCCTAATGTTGCTCCCAGAAAAGTTTCCCACACATAAAATACAGTAGATGACATGGCACACTCTCGTCTCACCATGTCAATGGTGGAAGTTCTCTAGACATGCCCATCCCAATGGGAATTTATACTATCTTCTTAAGCCATTGTGGACGCTTGAGATGATCATTTGATTATATTTGATGTTGACAAGTCATAACTCCCCCCTCTACCATCATCTATTGATTTTCAAATACCAGTCCCCATTAGAAATGCCACTGTCCAGTGGTGTATCATGGAAAAATGTGCACCCACATGTGTGGTGTCCGTTAAAATTTGGAAAAAACTCGGGTCACCTGATATATCCCCATCCACATTCACTTTACACACTTTTGATGGTCACCCTTAACAACCCATTTTGATGTATCGTAATTTTCATGTCACAGTTGTGGGAAAGGCTATTAATATTGACATAGAAGTCATTGATTCTCCCTTGGATTACAATATTCTTTTGGGTCATAGCTACACCTATGCAACATTAGTTGTTGCTTCTTCAGCTCACTAGAGGATTTATTTTCGCCATAGTTAAAATATCATCATCGTCAATTAGTTGACATATTACAATCTAAAGTCTCAGACATCACTCTAGTCTACCATCTCGTCAATGACCAAAAATCAACCTATCTCGCCTCTCGCTGATGTCTCTCTAGGAGACTGTAAAGATTCCAAATTTATTGGTGCATACTATGGTAAAAAATCTACCCCTTATGAGACTAGCTCATCGAGTGTTTGCATGTTACATGTGTCACGGGCTAATCATAAGCGTTCTGATATGCCTATCCAACAATGACTGCCTTCGCAACCTTTTTTTTCATTCGACCTAGCTATAAGGATGAACGCCTCAAGGACCTTCACCTTATATTGGTGTTTCTCCTCATTCTTTTCAACTAGGAACTAGCCTCAATCATCAGGGAGTATTTCCTCCAAGCCATTACCCTTTAGATCAGATATCAGATTTTTTTCCCCCATATGGAGTATTTTATGTGCTTGTCATGGCTACATTGATTTTACCAAATTTGACCGTGGGGATCCCATTCTGGTACATTGATCCCCCAACAAACATTCCACCATATCAACTCAAACCATATACTTATTTGACCTCGGTTCAACCAGTCATGATGAACCCTTCCTTTGCTTGAGTTCCATAACAAACTTAGCATGAACCCACTCTTGTTGCAGTAACATCTGGTGAGGGGGCTAAAGCCAAAAAGAAGGAATCTAAGGACAAGGCTCCCCAAAAAACTGTAGCTCCACCTAAGCCTCCAAATTCTACTCCACCATGTGCTTTGTGTGATGTTGTTGGGCATGCCACCAATAATTGTCCTCAACTCCCTCGTCTCTAACCTATGTTCGATGATACATTTCTTGACTCTCACATCCTGGAAGTCCATGTTACTTTGCCTGTGTCAGCCAGGAAAACAAATCATTACGCACAAATCACCCTTGTGCTTTTTTTGAGACCTTTGGTCATTACACTCACCACTATCTTCATCTCGAAGATTTTGCAATCCCCTTCAGGAACTTTGTGAAATAGAGGTCACTCGTAATGAACCCACCACTTATTTACCTATGGGTTTTGGCACCATCGTTAAACCAGAATAGTAACCACACATTATAGTTCCTCCTCCTGATACCGAGATGAAGGATTCCACAAATACCATCCTCTACCTATCGTCATCCATGGGATCCTCGTCTGGAGACTCTCTTGAGGTTATCCATACTGATTCATTCAATATATCTTCATTATATACCTTGGTATGAACATTAGTAGATGTTCCATCTACTAGCTCTTCATCGTTTCCTGCTGTTTTCGATGTGCATGTGAACCTTGTCTCTTATGATGATGCTTCAGGTAGTCCCTCCAAATCAAGTGGTATCCCTTCCTCTAGTCTTCTCATATTCCAATCATATGAAGACATCATGGAAGCCATGACCATGCATGATTACCCTTGGGATGTTCTGCACCATCATGCTTATTTCCTTACGCAGGAGACCTATTACCAATATGTCGTAGTTCAAAATAATTTATCCATAGTGAGGTCTATTGGTTCAATCCACGTGTAGGCAATGTTGTGTAAAGGTGATACTCAATAAATTTTGTGCATATGGTAATGTTATACATGTGGTATAATGTGCATGTGGTAGATGTTGTGTTGTGGGCATGTAGTATTATGTATGTGCATTGTGTGGTCATGGTATTGTGACATGTGTATCTATTGTGTTGTACTTTGTGTACGTATATGTAATGTGTTTCACACCGGATGTAGGTGTATGTGTTTTGTTTTACACCATTTGTAGGTGTATGTGTTGTGTTGTACACCAGATATAGGTGTATGTGTTTTGTTGTACACCAGCTGTAGGTCTATGTGTTGTGTTGTAGACTAGATTATAGATGTATGTGTTGTTTTGTACACCTGGTGTAGGTGTATGTGTTTTGTTTTGTGTAAGTTGTGGGTGTGTGTATTGTGTGGTGTTTTATGCCATGAGTGTGTGTATGTGTTTTTATGTACACTATGTTTATGTGTACATGGTTGAATAAAAGGCACTGAGCACTTTTTGGCTATGGAAACTAATCTGGTGTGCATATGGAAATGAAAAAGGATAAAGGTAGAAGAAAACGATTGATTAAGGGATCAATATCAATATTTTATTTCATTTTTTTTAATGTGATCTAAAACTATAAATTATGATGATTACATGTGATATATGATTTTGATTATGATGGTTGCGTTTTGAGATAACTAGATGTGATATGGTTATACATGATGATTTGGTCAATAACTAGTTTTCCTTGTTATGAAAGGAAGTTAACATAATTGCAGGTGTACCTTACTGATGGGACACCAATGAGGTATTATTTTGATTTATTTTAACTGATTTTGAACCAAATGGAAATTATGTGCTTAGTACAAGAAAACAAGGAATGCGTGGTTTCGGATGGTTGAAACCAACTGCAATAATTTTCAGCGACAGTGAAAGGAATTGGAACATGAAGTAGTATGCTAGTAATGAACTTTAGGAGCAGGGACATTGTGGGACATTGATACCCAATAGTGTCCATTAATATCCATGAGAATTCTATGACTGGTATGATAGTTTTGAGGTAGGGATATTCCTTTTTTCTAGACCTTTTGATGTGAGGAAACCCTACCAAGAGGGGTTGCCTAAGCAACTATGTAGGAGAGAAGGGGATGCCCAAGGAAATTGGAAGGTGTGTGACTGCAGAGATGGTTGTGACGGAATTTCCTCAGGGATTGTGAAACAAATAAGGGAAGGTCAGGGATGGATTTTTTTTGGTCATTAAAATTTCCTTGTGGAATCAAATGTACATTGGGAGTGTGCCCTGGAACAATGAGTCGATAACTATTCACTAGGAGTGATGGGAATCTCAATTAGACATAAATTTAGGTACATATAACATTTTTTATGCACATAAAGGCTATATGAAGTCTCTCCTTCTACACTTAATAATTTTTTCTAAGATTTAATATTTTCTTAGGATGTTTTCGAGATAATTTCATATTTCCGCCTAGTATTGTTTATTTTTAATGCATATTGTGAGAATATTGTGAAGATTATGAAGATTTGGAGAAGGATATAATTTAGGTACTTGCTTCCTACTACAAGAGGATCAATATTAGAAAATAAATGAACAAAATATCATGAAATCATTGAGAGATTCTAGAACTCTGATGATTGAGAAAATCTAGGAATGTGTTCCCTATCATTTATTGCAAACTCCTAGTGTTGGGAACCAGATCCACTATTTCAGAGATTTTTGAGGGGAAAGCTTCCTCCTTTCAAGGAGAATGATTGCTCATCATTTTGTATAAGTACCAATTCTAATTTTTCTCTAGGGGCAGGTATTATTTACGTGTATTGTAGATAAAATGTGTTGTTTGGAAGCTCCACTTTATTTTATTGCAGGGATGTAGTTGTATTGATTCAAATAATGAAGATTGGTGGCATTTTTAGATTCTAAGGATTGTTTTCTTCCATAGGACTCTGATTATACTTGGGCTTGGCCTTCATAAGAGCCTCAGAGTCCTCTTTCAAAACTTATTTGTGTTCTTTCCACTTCTTATTCACATGCATCTCTCATTTCTCTTTTGTATATTTCTGTACTTAGTATGGTTTCTTTTATTACTATAGGATTGAGTTAAATGATTGAAGAGAGTTATTTTGCAGGTTTTTTACATATTCAAACGAATTTTTCATCCTTAGACTAAATTTTTATGGTAATCTTAATCATTAATCTACGTGGATTTGGTTACTAGTTGATGAATATAGGATTTCTGGAAATCTCTTGTCGCGAAATAGTAGTAATTTTTTGCTACTTTTTAGAATGGGTTAATTAGCATCATTTGACTTGATTCCACTTGTATTGTGTCATAATAATGTTAAAATTAATAAAAAAATTACCCTATTGCATTTACACTTTATTATGTTGGGTATTTGATATATTAAATAGCTCACTAGTCGAATAATAATGACTTGGATTCTCCACAATGTCATAAGCAAATTGTCGACATTTCGATTAGCTCACTAGTTCTTGAGTTTCCAGATTTTAGAGTAGTAATTTTATTTTATTTTTTAGCACCTGTGAACATGGTTATTTTGGATTTATTCCACTTGTAATGGATAACTAAGACATCTTGCTTACTAAAAACAATTATCCCATCCAAATTTCATTTGATTTACTTAGTCATTCGGTGAGTTTTCTCCAAAACAGAACTTCATGCTGCAGTCTTGTACCATGTGTCGACTCGAATATATTTTCTTCCAAAACTTGGTTTTTGTCTCTTAGGCTTGAATCATGACCCCTAGGATCTAAATCCATGATTGACAAAGAATAAAAAAAACTTAGGACATTCATTTTTACAAAGTATATTAGGCCTATTTATTTGAATTCACGCTCTTATGATTTCAATTACAAATTCCTGTCCTTGCCTAAGATTAACTTCTTTTCAAAGAAACACTTCCATTTTTGAAACTAGTTTAGGCTTTGATTTCATGACATTCACTTCATTACATCAGATCAACAAAATAAGGACACATTGTATGTCGCACATATACTGAAAATACCTTTTAAGTTTTTTTTAACCCTAGGTTGATAATTAAAGTTTGTAGCCTTCGGAGTTGCAACATTCTTGTTTCAATACTGAGGCTCATCACTTTTGGGCATCATTGTTGTCGAGGTGTCAAATTATGGATTTTTTTCTTCCCTAGTCGAGTAATTTAATTTCTTTTTTGAAAAAAAAAAAAAAAAAACTTTACGAATATTTGATTTCAAAAAAAGAAAATTGCATTGCATTAGAATTCTTATTGAAAAAATAAAAATAAAAAATACTTATCCAATAGCAAACCCCATTTGATCATGTGGTGTATTAAGAGACAAATCACCCTTCAATTTTGCAGGTAGAAGAAGAAGAGGTAGCAGAGAAGGAAAAGGAAATCAATGGAGTAAAATGAAGAAGATCTTCTTGGATTTCAAATTCAAGACACTGATGTAAGTGTTCATATGAACAACATACCTCCATATTTTCTTCCCAACTTACATAGTATTAGGACAGATGATCTAAAACCCATTCTTTTTTAATTTGAAATTGTTTGTAGATCTTATGGTTACTTATCACACACTGAAAAATTGTGATTGTTTCCTACAATGTTGAAGGATGGAGCTCTTAAATGGTTGATGAGTTTAGGTACTAATTCAATAAGATAATGGAATGATATGAAAAATACATTTCTAAAAAAATATAAGGATCATGATCTTAAGGAATAAATCCTTATAATGAATAAAAAATATGTTGAGAGCCCGAGGATCTAATAGAGAGGTTCATGTATAATGTTAAGAGCGAAAATTACATCATTTAGGATTCGAAAGACTAAAAACCCTCTTACTTAGAAAAATTAGGGATGAGTGGATTGATCTCATTTATCTCATGAGTAGAGGAGATGTATACCAATTATCATTTGAACAAATTTGTGAAACATAGAAGCGCATATCAAGAGGAAGGGAAAGAGTAAGTAAATCAACATCAAGATCAATAAGTCAATATAAACATTGAAATTTTGTTGATAAATTTAAAACATAAATTCTTAGAAATGTAAGCGAACAAGTAGAAATGTTAAGAACGCAAGATGAGAAAAAAGAAGATGTTGATATTTCTGTTATCCATGCAGAATCATATGCTTCTTACTATTGTCCATAATTACCAAGGTCTAAGGAATTGTACCAAGGGGACAATGGAGAGATTCAGTCACCAAAGAAGATATTTTATGTTGCTCCAAGAAGACCATGGGAACCTAGTCAACTTGATATGATACAAGGACCTACTTCATAATTTCAAGCTTATTCACATCCATAACAAAGTAATTGGAAGACACTCTTTCCTTGGAAACTTTGGCCATATCAACCCAAAAAAAAGCTTGGAAACAAGGTTGGAAAGAACATTATGGGAAATATCCACAATATCCTCAATATTTTCCTCAATATCCTTCATACCCAACTCCATGCTATCCCTACAATCAACCGCTGCCACAATCACAACCTCAACCACATCCATCTCATAGATCCACTCCCACTCAACTACATCTACCACCATTTCCAAACCAATACAAAGAAGTAACTCAACCCACTTAATATGGTGAGTTACAACACTTCCAAACATCTCACCTTGATCTAAATCGTATCCATCTTAGCTCAGGAAGGGTATTGAAAAAAAAATATTCTCTTGATTTCATTGAAGGACAACATTCAGAAAAGGAAGATTCAAATGAGAACACCAAAGAATCATGGGTTGCACTTGATGAAGAACAACCATCAAAATCAAATATTGACAAAGTTCCCAAATTTTTGCCATCATATCCTCCATGTGTTCAAGAGAATAATCGTCAAAAGGAGGAATATTTGAATTTCATGGTAGAAGAAGACATGAAGAAAAATCCCGATGAGAAAGAAAACCAAGGGCATCATAGCTCTATGTAAATATGCTTCCAGAAAATCATCCAGTTGCAATAACACACTCGTCTTCAACAATACATGATACAATCTAAGTCAAAGCAATTCATCTCCCATATCCACGTAAATGTCAAATCATGTATTCCAAGTGTACACATGATTTTTTCTGTCATATTTATTTGCACATGTCTCCATTGGAAGTATTCCTATACTTGAAGAAGATTCTTTCTTTTTCAAGTAGAGTAGGATAGAAAAAAATCAAAATAATGGAAAAAGAGAAAAAATATAAAAGAATAAAATCTCAAGTTAAAACCTGTTTTAAGGGATCTAATATTGGTTCACTTATTGAAAACCTCCATGAAGTGATCAATGAGATTTTAAAAAGAGAAAATAAGATAATAATAAAATATCCTAAGTGCATACCTTCTTTGAGGTGCCTAGGAAGACATAATAGCTAAAAACCTCATTGACATAGCTATTAGGCCTAAGAAAAGAGAAAAAAATGAAAAGGAAAAGAAATAATTTCTCCATGTATCTCTCTCTAATGAAGGAAAATTCTCTCCAACCTTTGCGAGCAATAAAAAAACAAGTTGGAAACAAAAGAAAAAGTTGGTAAAAAATCTAGTCAAAGGAAGTCAAACTTGGAATTTCTCCTCCTTTGCACAGATACTCCAAAAGGGCCATGGTCATTCTAATCCATTACCCTCATTCATTTCCAACATCCACCCATCATTTCCAAGATTTTCTCATTCATTTTCATCCTTGTCCTAAACTACTACAGGAAGTCCTATTTTTTGGTAGAAAATTTATTTTACTATATCTTGAAAATTTTTCATTTGTTTTCCGAGATGTTTCATGGGCCGATGAATATGGATGATGGTAAAATTATGAATAAATTTAAAAAATCTATGGTGCACAGTTTGTGAGAAATCAACCTCCATCACCTACAACCATTTTTATTTTTATCATGATTCGTGCATCCAATTGCCAGATGATTTTATGGGGAGGTGCATAATGATGACAAAAATATGTGAAATTTTTTTTATGTCAATGCAACCTATCATTTCAGAGTTTTAGATAAAATAATTCTGCTACAAGGGGTTCTCAAGAACTACTACATGAAGTCCTATAACTACTACAGGAAGTTACAACAAGCTACAAGAAGGTAGATCGAAGACAAAGAGCAGTCATTAAGGGTCCTGTGGTAAAAAAAAATCATGAAGAATGTCTTACCACCATTATCCATCATCATCTCATCACTCCTCTATCTCACCCAAAGAGACTTTCCACTGAAACCCTTGGCTCTCTCCCATCTGTAAAAAGAAAAATATTATGCAAAAACACTGATTTCCATCACATCATTCTTCCAAGGCCACATTACTCGTTAAGCTTACCACACTCTCCATCATCTCCCCCTGCATATTGAAATCTTAACAAATAAAAATAACGCCTTCTACTAGAAGGAAACATGTTCCTCTAGCAAACTTGTGTAATCTCCTTAAAGAAAAATAAGGGGTTTTATCGATCATCCAAGAATACATGAAAACTTATGTTCTGAATATGAGGAGGCTATGGCACTCCAAGGAGGAATTTCATGAGAAGTAGCAACCTAGACATCAAAGAGGAACCTATTAAGATACAACAAAGGCATCAGTAAAGGATGAAGACATACACCAGAAACAAAAAGAAGAACTTCTTCTGATATCATGATGTATATGGCTGATCTCAAGCATGGAAGCATGAAGTAAATCATAAAATATAACACTCACATCATGAGCATCTTAGCAACAAAATTTTATACAGGAATGCGAATAAGCAACAAAAATAACAAAAAAACCCTAGAAGACTTCGAGATTCAAGGATATCAGTAATAGTACCTCCAACAAATTATCACATGAACCTTTAGGATCATTAGTAGCAACTTCAGAACCACCAAATGTAGCTTCAATAGTCATATCAGTAGCCTCAATTTCACCTACAGAAAAATACCAAGGGTAAGACTCAGATATAGAATCATCTAAAACTTTATTCAAATGTATTCTAGCTTAAGAAAACATTAAAAGTGTGAGAACAATTTTTTTTTATGGTCAAAATTAGTAGGAGAGCATCCTCGACCTTATATAGGAGTAAAATTCACTTTCCCACCAAGACCCACACACACGTGGTAGAGGAAAAAGTGAAAAGTGAAGAGGACTTGAGAAAGTGGGTATTAGGCAGTTAGCTCTGATGGAAGAGAACGAGTGCCAAGGGGTAACTGAGTGCGAACTCAGTTAAGAAACAAAATAAATCTAAGTTTATTTTCCATGCAATGAAAAAAAATATGAAAAAAGAGAAAAATAAAACTAAAAGGTGGAACCACCACCTCTTGGCGTGAAAATATTAGCTGCTACAGGCGAAATATATTTTCTACAGGCACAAAATTTTTTATAGGAAGTTGCTACAGGAAAAATAGATTTTCTACAAGAAACTTTAGAACTCCCTTATTTTCCACCAAATTGCATGTTTTTTTCTTGACATAAGTTTTACAAAGGCTAGAAAGCAAAGGCATTGGGTGGGGTGGGGGGGGGGGGGGGGGAATTCAAGTGTGTTGTGAGACTTATGAAAGACACATAAACTCCTATAAACTAAAAACCAAATGGTCCAATTAAGAGCCTATATTTTCACATAACATTCATATAATTCATAGTTTACAAATATGGGGGGATAATTAAATAGGAGAAATCTAATCAACATGGAGAGAGTCCGTCATCATCCTAAAGTGTTTACCATTTTCTAAAATTACAGCGAGATGGTATTATTTGAGAGGCTAAGGGGGTATAATGATGAGGTTTCACTTGAGGTTGCAGTCAATTTACATGATCTAAGTGGACAAGAACATGAACCAAAAGTAAGGTGTTACAATAAAAAATAGGACCCATTACAGTTGAAGAACCACCTGAGAGAAAGAAGAAGTTTGAACCTACATTAGAAGTTCAATCAGAAACCGATACAGGGGAAGAAATGAAAATAGAAGAGTAGCAAGAAGATAAATATGAGGAGGAGAACAGGTACCAATAAAAAAAGAATGAAATATGTCAACATACATGAAGAACAATAGGGCAAGGAGGATGAATAGGTTACTCATAGAATGATCAATAGTTTTAGTAGGGGAGTATGATGGGCCTCTAAATTAGACATAAATTAAGGCCCATCGAACCTTTATTAGGAACATAAAGGGTATATTAAATATCTCCTTCTACACTTAATAATTCTTTTTAAGCTTTGGCTATAAAAGTGTTCATTTTGTAAGTAGAGAAAAGTGTTGGACTGAATTTTTTTTATTGAAAGGAACTATTAGGTTTTTGTGAAAGTATGGCCACCTCCATGACTAGGGTTTCCTCATGCTGGCCTATTTATAGGGCTATGATGGGGGGTGGGAAGCTCGGTTGGAGCCCGAAAGAGGAGATTCCAATGCTCCTCTATTCACATGTTGTGGATATTACTGATGATGGCTACCTGAACCTCTCCTTCCACATGCAACGATTTCTGAGGAAGATTCCTTATGAGCAAGGGAACTCTCCATTCCATTGCGAGATGTCTCTAATCATTTGATGGATAAGCTGAAGATAATGGTGAAGAGGCGACTATTTTTTTAAATCCACAGATCTTTGGAACAATTTGAAGAGGCAACCCTCTTTAGCAGCGAGCCATGGCCAATAGGGCTCGAACATATTGCTTCACGGATGAGTTTGGGTAGCCATGTGCCCAAAAATATAATATACCCCTCTTGTCAAATAGATATCACTCTTATCTCTCAGAAAACCATGATTTTGTGTGTTCTCTCTTTAGATTTGGTGAATAAAATTTCGTATGCCCTTGAAATTAGGTTTGGGATTCCATCTGCCTTTCAGCGATTTCTCTATGGAGGTAAACATCTAGAGTATTATTTACCACTCTCATTTTACAATATTGAAAAATATGCTACTATGGTTTTAACCCTTTATCTATGAGGAGGAGTAGTAGGTCAACCATATTTTTCTCATGCTTTCTCTTACAAGAATGTTGTCCATGCACAACATCCCAAGAATGTTTCTCAACCCTCTGAGGCTCCCAAGGCTTTTTTTATTGATAAATTGGAGGATGTACCTTCTGTATAAATTTCCCACCTGAAACTTGAAAAAAATTTCAAATTTATGTATAATATGCTATTATCTATAGATTCAATGGATTATGGCCTCGGGTGTCAGATCTCTACCAATGGATTCACTCCACATCGACCAATAACAACAAGGTTATTTTTTCCTTGAAGGGTTTCTTTATAGTGGTGTTTTATTTCAATGAATATTATCAAAAAACCTTAACTGGTGCTCCATGGTTTTGGGTAAAAGCAGGGTTATTCCTCACCCCCTGGTTCCCAGATTTCGACCCTTCTATGATAGTCATCACCAAGCTTGCTATTTGAAGCAGGATTCCAAATTTACCTATTTAGTTATGGAAATTTTCTGTCTTTCAATGAATTCAGAACTTTCCTAGTTGATTTCTGGCAACAGATCCTTCTAGGGGGAGAAGGAAATTTAAGCTTATGGTAGAATATGTGCTAAAATTGACATAAGTTAAGTTCTACCTGATCAAGTCAATCTCAAAGTTGATGATTTCAATTGGAGACAGATCCTAGAATATGAGAATATTTCTTTTTGATGTCATCACTACTATTAAACAGGGCATATTAAGAACTCTTGTAATATGTTCCTCACCCAAAAGAAGAGAAGAAATTCCAAATCCAACTCTAAAATATGGAAACCTTGTGATGCGCCTCCCATGGATGACATTGAGTCCTTCAGTTCGGATGAGGATGAGATTAAAGCATATGCGATTTAGCAAAGAAGGATAAGGATAAGTGCTCGGCAGATCCTGGGCTGCTCCATGTTTCTTCAAGTGCTCAAAAGTAAGCACATGAGTTTTCCTCCTCTGACTCAGATAAGGAGACACTACCTTCATTAAACAACATTCTTAAAGTGGTTTTAGCCCAATCGCTCCATGATGGTTGGGTTAAAGTTACAAAAAAGAAATGAAAGAAAGGTTGTATTGAGGATTTATCCCATTTTGGATAAATTATTGTGGCTCTCTTATGGTTCCCATGTTTCTCTTCATTTTCCTCTATGTTTCTCTCTTGTATGCTTTTTGGGACTAAGGTTGATAATTTATCATTTCCAGCTTCTCCACTATCTAGTCTCTCTTGATTGTAACTATATTTTTTATTGTATACTTTTTTAATATAATTAGTCTTACTTACAAAAAAAAATATGTTTTTGAAGCTTTAATACTTTTTTACGAAGGTTTAGAGATAATTTCATATTTGTGTCTAATACTATTTATTTTTGAAGGATATTGTGAAATATTGGGCAAATTATGAATATTTGGAGAAGGGGATAATCTAGGTACTTTCTCCCTACTACAGGAGGATTTATATTGGAAAATAAATAAATAAAATATCATGAAATCATTGAGAGATTCTAGAACTCTGATGATTGAGAAAATCTAGGAATGTGTTCATTGTCATTTACTGCAAAGTCCTAGTGTTGGGAACTAGATCCACTATTTGAGGGATTTTGGAGGGGAAAGCTTCCTTCTTTCAAGGAGAATGCTTCCTCATCATTATTTATAAGTAACAATTCGAATTGGCTTGTTGGGGCAGGTATTATTTGGTCTTATTGTGGAGAAAACGTTTTTTTTAGCAACTCCACTTTCTTTTCTTGCAATGATGTACCTCAATTTATTAAAATAATGAAGATTGGTGTCATTTTTAGCTACTAATATTGGTTTCTTAGATAGTAATATAATTCACCTTTGTATTTCCCATACTAGGAGCCTCATACCCCTCTTGCACAATTTATTTATGTTTTTTCACTTCTTATTCACATGCATCTCTCATTTATGTTTTTCATATTTATGTATTTAATATTGTTTTTTTTCTTGCTGTATGATTGAGTTAAATGATTGAAGTGAGTTTGATTGTGGGTTTTTTATAGATTCAAAAGAATTATTAATCCTTATAAAAACTCTTTAGGACATATTAATCATTAATCTACTTGCATTTGGTTACTAGTTCAGGAATATATGATTTTTGGAAATTCCTTGTAACGAAGTAGTAGTAAATTTCAAATATTTTTTAGAATGGGTTAATTATATTCATGTGAATTGATTCAATTTGTCTTAGGTCATTATAATTTTAAATTTAAAAAAAAAAAAAATCACCCCATTTCATTTTCACTTGATTAGGTTAGGCATTTGATAGATTAACCAGCTCACTAGTTCTTGAATTTCCAGTTTTTAGAGTAGTAATATTCTGTTATTTTTCAGCATGTGTGATCCAAGGTATTTTGGAGTGATTCCACTTGGAATGGAGAAATTATAAATCATTATTACTAAAAACATTCATCCCATCCAATTTTAATTTGGTTTAATTAGTCATTCGGTTAGTTTTATCTAAAACAGAACTTCCCGTAACAAAACCAGAAATTCTTCTAGCACTTTTGTACCATGTACAAACTCAACCAGATTTGCTCCCAAAACTTGGTTTTTGTATCTTATACTTGAATCATGGTCCTGTAGGATCTAAATCCATGATTGAGGAAGAATAATCATCACTTAGGACATGGATTTTACAAAGTATATTAGGCCTATTTACTTGAATTCATGGTCTTAGGATTTCAATTACAAATTAGTTTAGGCTTTGATTTCATGAAACTCACTCCATTACATCAGATCAACAAAATAAGTAAAAATTGTATGCTACACATATAGTTCTGATACCTCTTAAGTTTATACGAACCTTGGGTTGATAAATAAAGTTGGTAGCGTTGGGAGTTGCAACATTCTTATTGAAACACTGAGGCTCATCAGATAGGACAAATGAAATAGGATTATAGCATCAGAAATTGGATGCAACTTTGACTATGGCAGTGAATTTTGGACTTCATTGGAGGGATGTTAATCATTGTATTACTTTGAGGGTGGAGGTGTTAGCCTCTACATTCCCTTGTTGTTGATCCCATGTCGTATGCTTTTATTTTCAAGCTGAGCAAAGGTGCATATGTTTATATGCATATATTTTTTCAATTAGTGTATCAATATTGATTTATAAAGTTCCATAGACAATATTGTTTTATATATGGTATTTTTTTGTAAATATCGTAATGAGATGTGTTATAAAGCTCCAGTAAAAGATATGTTTGTAATGTTTCAAAAATGGTCATCGTAAATATTGAAATGATCCATCTTATAAATATCAATAGGTAGTATGTTTTTTTTTTAGAATTTTGATGGTTTGTAGGTGTCATTGAACACCCACGACGGTGTTCCCCCAAGGGGGAGGGTTCTCTAAGAACCCTGGATAAAATTATGTGTAAAACAATATATGACCAAGGTCATTGGACACGTAATCCAATCTAAACTATTTGAAAAACATCCTATAGTGTTTTAATGTGCCTTATTATGGATCAAAGAAATTGAAAAAGGCAATGGAAATGACTTTGGAAAGGAATGAGTCATTAATTGCCATTTTATTTATGAAAACAAGGGAAAACATGATACACGGTAGGTGAAAGGTCACAAGTTATAGGTGAGGAGGAAAATGAAGGAAAACAATGGAAATTGAAGAAAATAGAGGCCTCATTGATAAAAATTCTTCTGAGGATCATTGGGAAATATTTTTCTCCAAAATGTTGTCAGTTCTATGTTGGATCTCTCTTCTATTCTCTCTCTCATGCCCTTGGACACTCATATTTTCTTGGAGAACTCTTAGAGAGTGTGACATACTTGGAATTTTGGAGCAAGAAGGAAAATGAAAGGCAAGAGATCATAAGGGAACAATGGAATCAATAGCTACAACCATATGTATTCATAGGTATCGAGTTGGGTGTATTGTTTCCTTGATACTTTTCACATCTATGGCACATGAATGTAATTTCTTAGTTATGATCTGTCATTGGTATGGAGGATTTCCTGGATTGACAGTGTATTTTCCTAGCCTTTCAATTTCTTGGATAGCCATGGTGTTGTGCGTTAATTTCATTTCTTTTTTTCTATTTTTTTCATGTTACTTTAGATGTGTGTTGAGTTAATAGTTCCTGGAGCCTTGGTTGGAAAAACACTCTGGAGCCCCGTAACAACTTGGGTTGAGTTACTAGTCCTAGAGCCTTGATTTGAAAAACACTTTGCAGCCTTTGGTGGGTTGATTTATTAGTCACATATCCTTCTTTGGAAAAATCCTCTTAAGAAACATAACAGTTGTGGGTTGAGCTACTAGTCCTGGAGACTTCGTTCGAACAAATGCTATAAATCCTTGGACAACTTGGGTAGATACTAATCTGGTCATGGATAGTGATATCTAACCATGAGGTGGAATCATTGGTTGAGGGTTGAGGTAGTTTGGCATCTGTAATCCCTGGTTTGGTTTTGATTGATGTGTTGATGAGATCCCACATTCATGCTTGGAATATGGTACGAGGGTGACTGAATAAAGAGATATTTGACTCAGCCATCTCTATTGTTGGGTGATAGGTGGAAGAATGTAATTTTTTTTGGTAATTTTCATAATTTAATATGTGATCTTATTTATTGATGACCAATGAGCATATTTTTTTATTTAATATTGTTTACATGACATGTTTATCATGTCTTTATTGCTGGTTAATTATAAGCTACATTCATGGTGCATTTATTGTTATATAATGTGCTTTATCTCTAGATCCAATTCATGGTTTGAAAGGATCTTAGTTATTTATTATGGATACATGATATAATATGTGTTTGTTGTAGCAAGTATGTGAGGTAAGCAAGCCTTATTAATGAACATCTGATTAAACTAATGTAAATAATGACCAAAATATGGATCCATGACTTACAATTACTATGTATGTAGTGTGTTTGTAAAAATAAATAACATGTGTTGTAAAGTTAGATCCCATTTCCATAATTGTACCATGGGAGTTGGGTCATGCATGGTAAATTTTGTCTCATGTATACCCGAGTAAGTATGTTAAAGTAGCTAAATGTGGGGTGGGGTGCTTACATAGGTCTCAACCGACAATGGTTTAAGGATGACCACCAACTCTAAAATTCTTAGTGAAGTTCTTGGAACTGTTCCAAATGTGGAAAGATGCTGAAGTATTTCACTATAGGTAGTTCTCCTATTGTTCAAAAAATGGAGACCATTGGGGTTTCATCCTGGAATGCTTAGTGAAGTTTCAAAAATAGTTCGAAATCTTGCAAGAATTTGTTATTATTTTTCTAGAGGAAGTTTCCCTAATGTTTTAAACAATGATACCATCAACCTAAAAAATGGAGGTCTCAACTTGAGAAAAAAGGGAGAACCTCAACCTAAAAACGAAGGTCTCAACCTGCAGTGGTTTAAGTAATGCCACCAACCAAAGGCATGCTTAGGGTAATATCTATCTGTGGGTACAACTATAAATCTAGGTATGATTGAATCTATCTCTAGCATCAACTAAGAGGTTCATGTTCTGGATCATGCTCAATTGATGTGGATTTTAGGCTTGTAGATAACCATTAATTCCCTGCTTATCAGATACAAGCTGATAAGATGAAGTGATATCAAATGCCATGAGTTTCAATACTTGAGAATAAATACTCTGGTATAATTGAAATATATTCTTGGTTGTTGAAGGCCATTTCCAAGAAGAAATCCATGCAAGGTGAGTCCTCATTCTTGTAGGAGGATTGCTTCTGAAGAACTTGTTTGAATAATGATTTTTTTTATTTTTATGGCCAAGTTTGTCACCACATTGGAATCTACGAATCTCCCATGGATGTGGAAGATGATGAAGGCTTGAAAGAGGTTAAGATGAAACTTCATGTAGAAATCCAACAAAATGAAAATGGATGGGATTGGGATAGACTAGAGTATGAAGGGAAACATCCTTGGTGTATCCATGGTCGATTATGTATTTTTTGTTGTGTTGTGCTATACAACAACCCTCCCCATTTCAAATTTTTATATTAATTTTTAATAAGAAATGGGTCCCCTTTTATTTTTTAGGGTAGGTATAGAATCAATAAATGTTTTGAGGAAATCCGATTTATCATGAAATAGAATCAAACCCCAATAAAAAAGGATTTATTTAATGAAAAATAAAGAAAACACATAAAGGCCTTATTGCATTTCACATATTCAAATTTTAGAATCAAATGTGTTATCATTCAACCCCAATGCAATTAATCAATCAAAAAAGTGCATATCACATGGGAATAAGTTCAAGTTTTCCACTTTGAAAAATTCTGATGCGATAAGAACCCAATTGCAATCGAAAATAAAGGAAAGAAAATTCTTATACATCTTTTTGAAAAGTTCCAATGCGATAATCCCGATCGCAATCGCGAATCGGCAAAGTCAATTTTTGATTATGAGTTCTATTGAAAAGCTCCGATGCGATAAGCCCAATCGCAATCGCGAAATCGATAAAAGTAATATCACATCTTCATGCACCCTTTTTTCCCGATGTGATAATTTAAAATCATAAATTTCTCATCGCCTAAACGCATAACTCATATCCAAATATACTCCGCTTAAAATCTGCGATGCAATATCATTATTTCATAAAAGAGCTCCTGAATGAAAAATTAAAATAAACCATTTTTATGATTTAAAAAGGCATCGCGCCATCCTTTCCAGCTCAGTAATAATCGCATATCTCAAATTTAAAATGGAGATACTTAAACCTGATATTTAAAACTTCTGATATCTGATATAGTATTATCATTGATCAGAAAATCTTAAAAAGTTATGGTATGAACGATTTAAAAGGACTGTTATGAATGCACGATGAGAAAACTTACAATGGCATTAGAAATCTTACATTATACAAAGAAATCATTAATGGATAATCATGGTTGAAGTCTGTCATGGATTTTATATTCAATGGAATAATATTTATTTAATACATCATCTTCATTGTCATTAAATTCCATTAGCTCCTCTCTGTTTGATATTCATTCTTAAAATATTTTTTCTTCATTCTACTAATCTGTTCTCCTGTGCCGACCTAAGGAAAACCTACGAGTCATGAAAATGTCTAAGAAATCGAAGAGAGAAAAGATCCCCGTTGTTCCAAAAGATAAACCATCTAAATTGGTGTTAGTGACTGATACAACCTGTTTGGGTCTTGGTAAAACTTCATGGGAGGGAGTTTATAATTTACTGGAAGCAGAGGATCCAACGATAATTTCAAAAGAAGAGTCGGAAGAAGATTCAAATAAAATGTCTCAGAGTACTCTTAAAAATTGGCAAGCTCCTTTCTTCATAAAATAGCAACTTGCGTAAATGTTCTCCCATATAATGACTTGGTAATATGGGTTATAGAAAGCATCAATATAACAGACAGAGAATTATTTATGTCAAATGGAAGGATGTTCGGGTCTTTCAAAGCAGAGGATATCAAAAATATGTATCACTTACCAGACCCTCAAAAAATCTACAACAAAGCATTTCTAGAAGACTTCGCCAAGGAAAATTAAGTGGAGTGAGACCCCATTAGAGATTGGAGAGATTTTCCTGAGAAACATAAGCATGAATCTTTGGGTATGTACTCTGTAGAATAGTTGGCATCTCCCTACTGTTATGCTGTGGCTATGATGTGTAGATTATTTGGAACTGTCAACTCTGAAAATTTTTCTATTGAAATAGTACCCCTGATTGAAGCTACTGTTAATTCCTACATTATGGATTGGGAAACTATTTTATTGGATAAAATGGCAAGTAAAATCCTTGATTATAAGAAAAATAGGTTTTCAACCACCCGTACAATACCCCCATTTTTTATGAGTGCCTATATCATTGATACCATCTATTTCAATTCTAAGTTCCTTAATTTAGGTTGGAAATGGACTCCTCAAAGTCAAATTCCTATCCACAGTTATCACAAATATCTGTGGAAATCCTATTATAAAGACCAAATATATAGAATTTGTCATGGATTCATTCTACGAGTTCATCAATTTATATTCAATAAACCCGCTCCGAGGTTATTTGATGAGGCCAACACTAACCTAACCTCAGTTGGAAGCTGGTTTGTGGAAGAAAAAATCACTTATATCCTAATATTCAGAAGTATCACTGATCCTCATGTTTTTCCCTTGTACGTTCCTGACAAACTATTAGGCCAAGAAATATCTTATCAGATAATGGAGAAAAGAATGTCTAAAAACCTAAAAAATTCTAAGAAGCTGATGTGGCCAACATTTCCCCTCCGATGTGGATCTTTTTCTCTGCATGATTTCAAACATGCAGATAAATAAGCCCAAAAGATAAAAGAGCTCAGATTGGCAACCATTCCCAAAATATAGTATGATCCGAAGAAGGTTGCCTTCAATTTTACATCTATGGTACAGATTTCAAAATTTGAACATGAAGATGCTGATTTTGATGATATATTTTCCTCAGCCAAAGGATTTTCATAAGTTAAACATTTAGAAAAATTAATGTTTGGAGCAAAAGGCATGGAATAATTCTTACAGTTCAGAAACAATCAATTACTAACAATACCTCTGGATCAATTGAGAACTACTCCTCTACAACATGAAGAATAGAGAGAAGAAAAGAATACTGAAACATAGCAGGAAAAGGAAAATACAGGAAATATGGCTGGTGACTCCTCTGAAATGGATATAGATGATCATTCAAAATTATTGAAGTAATGGGAACAATTTGATCAGTAGATCAAGGGCCAAAAATATTCTCAGAATGTGTCTACAGTGCAAATGCCCACAACACAACAACCTTCGGTCACCAATGTTACAAATGAAGGAATAATCAGCTATACTAATAGAGAGGATATTGAGATTATTCTTGAAAATTATTCTGAAGAAATTGTATTAAATATTGAAGATATACCACCTCTGGATGTTTTTTACACTCCAAATCATAGGGCTATAGTTAAAAAGTAATGAAATAAAAGGAAAATTGATCAAGGTCTATTTTCATCTCCCCAAGTTGAATTAATCAATGTGGTCTGGAAGGATTCCGAATTTAATCCCTTAGAGGATTTAACTAAATTATCTCAATATGTGGGGGCTTATATGGCAGCTACAATAGACAAAGCCTCTGAGGTCAGTCAATTGATGAAAGAAAAAGATCAAAATATAGCTCTGTTGGAAGAAAAGGCAACAACGGATCAACAAAGGATAACACAACTAGAACAACAGCTCATTGAAGAAATTCAAAAAACTAAGCAACTCAAAGAGCAATTGAATATTGAAAAGAAAAATATTAACCAACAAGTTATACATAAAGAACATAAGTTGTCTCAAGAATTAAATAAATTACAGGTGATGCTTCAACAAGAAAAAATGGCCAAAGAAGAACATAGTTCTTTGTTACAAGCACAAATACAAATATTTAAATATTATCCTGCACTTGATCAATTTAAAATGGAGGCTCTTGAATTAAGTAAAATGTTGTCACAACAACTTGATGTTTTATGTCATAAGATATCTCTAGCTGACCCTTTAGGTGAAATAGCATCATCACTCATAAAAAAGGCAGTAAATACAAGATTTGAATTTGAAAATGCCGATGAGAAGATTTTAGGATTCCTCACATGGCAGGACATAGATCAAGGCATCACTGCCAATCTTCCTAAGATTCAGGAATCACACAAAGAAATTTTGTTTCTAGAATGGGAGACACAGTTGATTAAAGGCGAATGGGCTACCTCTAGAGCAAGATAAATAATGAACAATTTAGTGGAATTAATTAATTATAGTCTGTATGTGGCCAACTTGATTTTAGATTGCATCCCACGAAAACTCTGAAAGGTCAAGGAAATAGAGAAACAATGGAAGTAGGATTTGGCCGATAAATACCAAAAGAGTACCGAAATACAAGGAATCACATGGGATGCATTCTGGTTCTATTTGGTTAAGCCACATAGCTAGAAAATGACTAAAAAATGCCTCTCCGATGCCATCAATTATATGATTCCATAACTGTTAGATGCCACATATACCAGCCAGCTGCATTCCAGGTTGAGTCATCCTCCTGAAGTATAATATATGTTATCAATACTCCAACTGCACACATCAGACATGAAATAAATACAATGAACCTGCTTTCTTGGAGATTGTAATCCCATTTATGAAACCCGATCTCCGATCCTTCATTTTTTTAGCGATATTTTAGATTGGTTGTTTTAAGTTTATTATTATTTAAACCCATTTCATGCATTTAGAAAAGGGTCCTCAATTTGTATTAATTTTTGACTTGAGAAGTTACATTTCTGTACTTTTGAATACATTATTTTTATTAATGGTTGATCACATTCTGTGATTTTATGAGGAAATTGTTTTCAAGAATATGCATTTTTGTTCTTCCTGAAAGATATTATAAGTGAAAAAGCGAGATCAGAGTTTTATTTGCATCAAGAGGTTACACATGTATCTGGTATTTTTATCATAATTATTCTGTTCAATCTTCTTTATGCAATGAAGCATTTTTTCTGAAAATTGCTATTGTTTATATATATATGCTTGTGAAACAATTCTTTATTATATCATTTCTGAAAACTTAGAATTGTAGTCTTTCAAAATATATGTAACCAATATAAATGTATGAATGTGATATGTTATCATCACTACTTTGTTTAATTTCTTAAACAAATTAATTATTATATGTGGATGCATTTTTCTAAATAAGCCATCTATATGATTATTCTCTTAAGAAGAAAAAATTTAAAGTCGCATTTATTATATGATACCTGGGTTAATTAGAGTCATTTATATTTATTTAAGTTATAGATTAGATTAATTATCATTTCCATTACCCATTATATAAAAAAACAATCATCAACCCATATATTATTGAGACACTGGTCCCATACTATCCAGTGCGAGTCACCATCGCAAACGGAAAAGGAGTTCTACTAACGTCGAGACCGGGTGGTTTTCCCCAATGTTTGAAGATATTATTTCTTGGGATTCAACATTTTTGGTGCTAGAAGGAGGCCTATAAGTTGTGAATGGCAAGTAAATCCAAATCCACAGGCCATTCCAAGAGAAAATCACCCTCATCACCTTCTTCAACTTCTCCTTCATCTCAAATTTCTAGGGAAGAAGTTGAAAAGAAAATAACTACACCCACTGCCAAAAACCTAAACATATTAGAAGAATCATCTGTTGAATCTCCTGAGGTACAATCTCTAATTCATAAAATTTAATGGTTTTCATTATCGCAAGAAGAATCAGAACTATCCCAAGGCAGTGTGACTTCACAATACATTCCTTCCTAGCCTCTTACTAGACTGCAAAGTGAAAAGCTTGGTATTTTACCAACTAAACTTCCTCTGCCAAGTCAAAAAAGAGCTAGAAAAACACCTTCAGAGTCAGATAGTGAGACTCTTTCATCAATATCTTCTACATATTTCATATCATTGCCATCTACTTCCCAACTTCAAGTCACAATCTAGAAGGGTATAGTTGTTTCAACAGCACCTACTCAAACAATTTTAATTGTTCCTTCAACTTCCTCTACCATTAGTAAAACGATGGCAAAAAGACCATGGACCAATCCAGGAGCTGTTACAATGCCTGCACCTCTAAGTGCATTACCAGCTCATCCTGAGAAGTGGTTACCAAATTTTAGTTGTGATACTGCCATATTAGCTGAAGAACACATTAACAACTTCATGTTGTCCGTAAACCTAAATGGGGTAACAAAAGAAGATGGCGTAGTCATATTATTTCCATATACTTTGCAAGGATCAGTGGGATCTTGGTATTTTTCATTACCATCGGGTTCCATTACTAGCTGGGATATTTTTCAAGAAAAATTCCTAACCGAGTTCGGAGATGATAGGTCATTAGCAACTCTGATTAATGATCTCTCGAATTTAAAATACAAATCTAAAGAACCCATCAAAGACTTCAACTCTTGATTTAACAAGTTGTTGAACAAAATTCCTACAAAATCAAAACCTAGTGAAGAAGTCCAAAGTGAATGCTATATATCCACTTTGCCTTCAAATATATCCATATTTGTAGATAGAGCTACTAAACCTACACTAGCAGAAAACATGAAGGAAGCAATCGCAGTAGAAAAATGTATCATCGCTTTCAAGAAAATGAATGCTAGTGAAGAAATAAAATCCAAAAAAGTTAGTTTCAAGGATGATTCAAAAAAGAAAGCACCTAAAGATCCATATGATATGGAAGGATTACAAAAAGTTCTGAAAACTATGTCCAATGAAATGGTAGAAATTAAAAAACATGTAGCTGAAACTCCCACTAAAAGGCCGTTTAGGAATTTCAAAAGAAATCAGTCAAATGAATCTAAACCACCTAATGCAA
Source organism: Pinus albicaulis (assembly GCA_034641835.2). NCBI lineage: Eukaryota > Viridiplantae > Streptophyta > Pinopsida > Pinales > Pinaceae > Pinus > Pinus albicaulis. The sequence goes on from CM076574.1 coordinate 693,208,979, forward strand.
TATATAATGCAGAGTTGGATTTAGATGAATAAAAAGAGGAAGATACACTTATATCATCAGAAGAAAATGAAGAAGAAGAATTAGTTGAATGCCATGGGATGTGGGATTTTATTTTGCCTAACTCTGATAATGATAATGAACAGGAAGAAATTCCAGTCAATACAAGAAGTAAGAGTGCAACAGAACCTATGCAGACATCTACCAAGAAGAAAAATCCAACTCCTTCTACTAAAGATAAAGCTCCTGTAAAGAAATTTTCTCCTGTACCTACCCAAAATCAACCATCATCTTCTAATCCTCCATCAACATCTAAAACGTTAGTAGTGTCTGATTCTATGGATCATAACATTATAGAAGATATGAAGAAGACCAGAGAAAATATTTATTTACATGAACTCAGCAAGCTCAAGCATCAACAGAAGTTGTTGTTAAAATAATTAAACGTAGTGCCTGCTTCTCCTCTTCCAAATGGGGTAATATCCAAAGCAACCAAAGTATCAGGTAAACCACCACCCGATAAAGTAGACGCTACCGATACTATTTTGATTGGAGATAGATCTAATTCACAAACACCTCCTTTTATCTTAACTAACGAGATATGTAATAGGAATTTACATAATTTCTTGATATATTCAGGGGCATCATCAAACATAATGCCAGCCTTAGTGTGCTCTAAATTAAACATAGAACCCTAGAAATCTGCAGTTCATATAGTCCAATTATATCGGACTAAAGTGCAAGTTTTAGGAGAGATTAATTCAGTCACTATTAGGCTAGCATCCGATCCTAGAATAGTTCATAGAATTGATATATTAATTGTTGACATCCCTGAGTTTTATGGTTTAATTTTAAGTAGGGATTGGTCTGAAAAACTCCATGGTTACATTTCTACTGATTGGTCTCATATGTGGCTTCCTTATAAAGGGAAACCAAATCAAATTAAGAATGATAGGGAGAAACATATGACCCATAAAGTAACAGATTTTTAACAATAAAACCAACCTGTAGCTTTCAATAATAACATTCTCGGAAATTACTTAGCTGAATCATTCTTCAGAAATTTTAGCTCCCAACAATCACCTTTTTCTGTAGCTTCATTTCACAAGTTGAAATTTTTTCTCAAATTGATACTTCAAGATCTGTTAATATTGCCAAAAAATTTGTAAATAAATCTGTAGATAAAACTTTATTTTGGTCTTTATACTTTGATGGATCAAAATCCAATGATGGTGCAGGAGCAGGATGTATTTTAGTTAGTCCGAATGGGGAAAAAACTATGTTGTCATGTAGACTAGAATTTGAGTGTACAAATAACACTGCAGAATATGAAGCTTTAATTCAAGGACTTTACGAAGAAATAGGCTTGAATGTTAAATATATGAAAGTATATGGTGATTCAGAAATTGTCATCAGGAAAGTTAGGAATACTATTCATTGTCTTTCAAGTCATCTTAAACATTACCAAGCCCTTGTTCAAGGTCTTAGAACTCACTTTTTAGCATTCAATATTTCCCCCATTCCTAGATATCAGAATTCAGCAACTGATTTATTAGCTAATGTTGCTTCTAAGCTCCTTCCAGCTGAGGATTATAGTCCAAATAAGTTTTCAGTTGAATTGATATTTCGACCATCTGTCCCTGACAATGTCACCAATTGGCGAGTGTTTAATAATGATGAAGACATTCTAAATTTCTTAAATTCGGAAAAATATTATGATAGTCAGATAATTTACGAAAGTGATCATGATCTTCAAATCGGATAAAAAAACAATGAAAATTCTATTCTGAAATCTGTGGTTAAGCTTGAATATCTCTATGATATCAAAGATAGATTCAAAAAGGTTACTAATGCCAAACTTCAAAGTTCTACTTTAAAGTTTGAGTTAATAAATCTTGGTACTGAATCTAAACCACAAAATGTAAATCTAGGTCTTGGGCTAACACCAGAAGAAATATTTTATTTCATCAGACTTCTAAACAAATATAAAAATGTTTTTGCTTGGAATTACAAAGATTTAAGAACTTATGATACTTCAATCATTCAACATACAATTCCAATGATCTCCGATAAGAAACCAGTGCAAAAAAAGTTAAGAAAAATTCATCCTAACTTGGAAAATCAAATTAAAACATAATTGAATAAAATATTAACAGCTAAAATTATTTTCCCTATTATACATTTGAATTGGGTTTCAAATTTGGTACCTATTAGGAAGAAGAATGGAGACATTAGAATTTTTATAGATTTTAGAAATATCAATAAGGCATGTCAAAAGGATAATTTCCCACTACCAAAAATGGAACATATACTTCAATCAGTAGCTAGTTCTAAATTGATTTCTTTTCTTGATGGTTTTTCAAGATATAATCAGATATTGGTACATCCAAATGATAGACTGAAAAATACATTCAGAACCAAATGGGGAACATATGCCTACCAAAAAATGCCTTCTAGTTTGATAAATGCTGGAACTACCTTCCAAAGAGCCATGGATATAGCTTTCAAATGTTTGATTAATAAATCATTTGTTGTCTATCTAGATGACATAACTATCTTTTCAAATAAAAAAGCTAACCATCTACATGCTTTAAAACAAATTTTTGAACAATGTAGAAGGTATGGTATTTCTTTACATCCAAAAAAATCATTTTTTGCTCTTAATGAATGGAAACTTTTAGGATTTATTGTATCTAAAGATGGCATATACATTAACCCTAATATAATAAAAGAGATTTTTAATATTCCGTTACCACATAATATAAAATCCATGCAGTCATTTTTAGGGCAGATAAATTTTGTAAAAATATTTGTTCCCGATTTTTCTCATATAGTCTCACCTTTACAAACTATGATTAAGAAGAATTCAGATTTCAAATGGGACATAAAGAAAAGGAAGCCTTTGATTCAATCAAACAGGAAATTATTAATGCTCCAGCATTGAATACTCCTAATTTTTCTAATCATTTTATTTTGTATACTCTAGCCACTGAAACATCTTATACTACTCTTTTGACACAACTCAATGCTTAACAAATTGAAGCACCTATCTCCTTCTTTAGTACAATCATAGTGAACCAACCCACTATCAGAAGTAGAAAAAATCACTTGTTTAAATCTATCAAACACTTTAAGCCATTTCTCCTAAAAACACATACAAAAGACATTGTCCCATTTTCTGTAGTGAGACAATTGCTAGTATAAAGGGAAGTAGGAGAAAAACGAGCCAATTGGGTAACAACCCTACAATATTATGATATTGAAATTAAACCAGCTAAAATTGTTAAAGGACAAGGTTTTTGTAGGTTATTAGTAGGAGCTTCCAATATTCTTGAACATCAAAATAAAAATAAGAATTTTCAAGTGAATGAGATAAGTATCATAAATTGTGAATCTTAGTATGTTGATATGATATTTTACTTAAAAAATGGCTATGCTCCTCCTAATCTCAGTTATAAAAGAAAGCGTGCTTTAATATTAAAAGATAAAAACTTTGAGATCATTGATGATGTGTTATTCATAAGAAATTATGGTTCCATTTTTCTAAGATGTTTGGAAAAAACTGAAGCACACAAGGTTTGCAAGAATTACATGATGGACTAGCAGGTGGACATTTTGGAGGAGATACTACAGCTCACAAGATAACTTGTGTTGGATATTATTGGCCTACATTGTTTAAAGATGCTCATGACTATGTAAGGAAATGTAAGACTTTCCAAACTGCCAGTGGAAGACAACAGAAACCAGCCTTTCCTTTACAACTAGTAAGCATTGAGAAACCATTCGAACAATGGGGACTTGATATTATTGGAGAAATTGTTCCACATTCTTCCAAGAAACATAGATACATACTTACAGCCATGGATTATTTCACGAAATGGGTAGAAGCAATTCCTTTAAAGGTAGCCAATTCTGATGCAATTATTGAATTCATTGATCAATTCATCATTACCAGGTTTGGTGTACCTAATGCCCTTGTTTTTGATAATGCATCTTATTTTTCTGGAAATAGTATATTGGAATTTTCACTCAAAAGAGGTTTTAATTTAAAATATTCTGCAAATTATTACCCCCAAGGTAACGTTTTGGCTGAATAAACTAATAAAAATCTCATTAATATTATCAAAATAACTATTGATCAAAATAAAAAGAATTGGCATAAGTCTTTGATTTTCTCACTATAGGCAGATTGTATAACTCATAAGTCTTCAATAGCTACTTCACCTTTTAATCTTATATATGGGAAAGAAGATGTAATACCTTCAAACCTAGCACTCCCATCTCTAGCCCTAGTACAATTTATTGAATAAAATGCCTCATCTTTTGTCCAATTAAGATTTTATCAAATCCTCAAATTAGATGAAGAAAGGGAAAAAGCCAAAGTCACTTATGCTAAACATCAACAACTTATAAAATTTTCTTTTGATGCAAGTTCTACTGGATCTAAGACATTAAAAATCGGTGATCTTGTTTTGAAATGGGAGAAAGCACATGAGGATAAAGGTAAACATACCAAATTTGAAAAAATGTGGCTTGGACCATTTAAAATCATTGAAAAGATAGGCTCATCTACATTCATATTGCAAGATGTAACAGGAAAGAGAGAGTCTCTTCCTGTGAATGGGATTATTTTGAAAAATTTCTTTTCCTAAGGAGGTAACCCCTTCATACCTGTATATATTCATTATGAAATTTTGTTTGTTTTACAAATAATGTTGTTAATATTCTTCCATTGACTTTTTACTATTGAAAATATTTTTGAGAAAATATTGTGAATACTTGTTTATGTGGATAGGAATTTTTAACGAAATGATTACAATATCAGAAAGTTAAATAAAATATAAAACGGTGGGAACTTATTTAAAAATTTGTAAAATCTTCTGAAACGTTGAAAATATTGTAAATCATTCTAATTTTATAAAGTAGAGAGAGGTTATTTATAAAAAGTAAAGAATTTTTCCAAATTTTGGCACTTAAAACTCTAAAATGTCATCCATTGACTCCTAAGGAGAGAATCATTCACCCCATCCACTATGTTTATGATTTTTTAGAGTGTAATTCTAGAAAATGTGTGTGATATAAGAGATAAGAGGTCTCATCACGAGCCTTCTTACCAGGATCATAGGGAGGTAATTAAACTGAAATTACCACTACTGCATATCAAAACAGGGTAATGTCTTATAATTATAAGGCAACGGGTCTCATCACGAGCCAACTTGTTTAGTTTAGTTACAACCAGTGAATGAAATTGTTATCAGCTGGCTCCCAAACTAGGACAATGGATTTTAAGTTAGAAGAGTAAAGAAAAAACAAAAGATAAAATATCTTTATGGATTTATCTTTTAAAAAAATTTATACTCTTAGATGGATGTGATAATGGATGATTAATGGTTAAAATGTAACCCTGTCGCGACTATAGACGTTTGCTGGCAGCAGAGGCACTACCTATGACAAAAGAGTAAATTACAAAGCTAGGTTTTAGAAGCCCCCTACTTTATCTTTATCAACCAATCAAAACCTGATGAAACCAAAAAAAAATTTATTTCAAAGGGATTAAAAATAAATTTTTAGTGATTCCTATTTCATTCAGAGTTAGATTTTAATTAAATTTTTCTGAGATAATTTTCTTTGTCCTCAAGTATTTTTACTTACAAAAGATTTAGTTATCACTTTATTTTTTCAGAGATAACTGTTTCTCCCAGTGAATCGCCAATTGTTGTGCTGTACAACAACCCTCCCCATTTCAAATTTTTATAGTAATTTTTAATAAGAAATGGGTCCCCTTTTCTTTTTTAAGGTAGGTATAGAATCAATAAATGTTTTGAGTAAATCCGATTTATCATGAAATAGAATCAAACCCCAATAAAAAAGGATTTATTTAACGAAAAATAAAGAAAACACATAAAGGCATTATCGCATTTCACATATTCAAATTTTAGAATCAAATGTGTTATCATTCAACCCCGAAGTGATTAATCAATCGCAAAAGCACATATCAAATGGGCATAAGTTCAAGTTTTCCACTGTGAAATGTTCTGATGCGATAAGAACCCAATAAAATCGGGGAAAGCACATTATTATACATCCTTTTGAAAAGTTTCGATGCGATAAGCCGGATCGCAATCGCGAATCAACAAAGTCAATTTTTGATTATGAGTTCTATTGAAAATCTCCGATGCGATAAGCCCAATCGCAATCATGAAATCGATAAAAGTAATGTCACATCTTCATGCACACTTTTTTCCCGATGTGATAATTTAAAATCGCAAATCACTCATCGCCTAAACGCATAACTCATATCCAAATATACTCCGCTTAAAATCCTCGATGCGATATCATTATTTCATAAAAGCACTCAATGAAAAATTAAAATAAACCATTTTTATGATTTAAAAAGGCATCACGCCATCCTTGCCAGCTCAGCAATAATCACATATCTCAAATGTAAAATGGAGATACTTAAACCTGATATTTAAAACATCCGATCTCCAATATATGATTATCGTTGATCGGAAAATCTTAAAAAGTTATGGTATGAAAGATTTAAAAGGACCGTTATGAATGCGAGATGAGACAACTTAAAATCGCATTAAAAATCTCACATTATATGAAGAAATCATTAATGCACAATCATTGTTGAAGTCTGTCATGGATTTTATATTCAATGGAATAATATTTCTTTAATCCATCATCTTCATTGTGATTAAATGCCATTAGCTCCCATCTGTTTCATATTCATTCTTAAAGGATTTTTCCGTCATTCTGCCAATCTTTTCTATTGTGCAGACCTGAGGAGAACCGACGAGTCATGAAAATGTCTAAGAAATCCAAGAGATAAAAGGTCCTCATTGTTCCAAAAGAGCAACCAACTAAATTGGTGTTAGTGACTGGTACAACCCGTCTGGGTCTTGGTAAAAATTTGTGGGAAGGAGTTTATAATTTACTTGAAGCAGAGGATCCAATGATAATTTCAAAAGAAGAGCTGGAAGAAGATTTAAATAAAAAGTCTCAGAGCACTCTTAAATAATTGGAAAGCTCCTATCTTCATAAAATAGCAGCTCGCGCAAATGTTCTCCCATATAATGACTTGGTAGGATGGGTTATAGAAATCATTAATATAGCAGACAGAGCATTATTTATGTCAGATGGAAGGATGTTCGGTTCTTTCAAAGTAGAGGATATCAAAAAGATGTATCACTTACAAGACCCTCAGCAAATCTACAACAAAACATTTCTGGAAGACTTCGCTAAGGAAAATTAAGTGGAGTTAGATTCCATTAGAGATTGGAGACATTTTCCTTAGAAAAATAAGCATGAATCTTCAGGTCTGTACTCTGTAGAATCTTGGGCATCTCCTTACTATTATGCTATGGCTATGATGTGTAGATTATTTGGAACTGTCAACTCTGAAAAAATTTCTATTGAAATGGTACCCTTGATTGAATCTGCTGTTAATTCCTACATTATGGATTGGGAAAATATTTTATATGATAAAATGGCAAGTAAAATCCTTGATTATAGGAAAAATAGGTTTATAACCAACCATATAATAGCCCCATTTTTTATGAGTGCCTATATCATTGATACCATCTGTTTCAATTATGAGTTCCCTATTTTAGGTTGGAAATGGACTCCTCAAAGTCTAATTCCTATCCACATTTATCAAAAATATCTGTGGAAATCCTAATATAAAGACCACATATACAGAATTTGTCATGGATTCATTCTACCAGTTCATCAATTTATATTCAATAAACCCGCTCCGAGGTTATCTGATGAGGCTAGCACTGACATAACCTCAGTCAAAAGCTGGTTTGTGGGAGAAAAATTCACTTATATCAGAATATTTGGAAGTATCACTGATCCTCATGTTTTTCCCTTGTACGCTCCTGACAAACTATTAGGCCGAGAAACAACTTATCATATAACGGAGAAAGGAATGTCTAAAAACCTAAAAAATTCTAAGAAGCTGATGTGGCCGACATTGTTCCTCCGATGTGGATCTTTTTCTCTGCATGATTTCAAACATGCAGAGAAAGAAGCCCAGAAAATAAAAGAGCTCAGATTGGCAACCATTCCCAAAAGATAGTATTATCCAAAGAAGGTTTCCTTCAATTTTACATCTATGGTACAGATTTCAAGATTTGAACTTGAAGATGTCGATTTTGATGATCTATTTGCCTTGGTCGAAGGATTTTGATGAGTTAAAAATTTAGCAAAATTAAAGTTTGGAGAAAAAGGCATGGAAGATCTCTTACAGTTCAAAAACAACAGACTACTAACAATACCTCTACATCAATTTAAAATTACTCCTCTGCAACATGAAGAATAGAGAGAGGAAAAGAATACTGAAACAGAATAGGAAAAGGAAAATACAGGAAATAAGGCTGGTGATTCCTCTGAAATCGATATAGATGATCATTCAAAATTATTGAAGGAATGGGAACAATTTGATCAACAGATCAAGGGCCAAAAATATTCTCAAAATGTGTCTACAGTGCAAACGCCCGCAACCCAACAGCCTTCGGTCACCAATGTTACAAATGAAGGAACAGTCAGCTATACTAATAGACAAGATATTGAGATTATTCCTGAAAAATCCTTCCGAAGAAATTGTATTAAATATGGAAGATATACCACCTCTGGATGTCTTTTACATTCCAAAGCATAGGGTTGTAGTTAAAAATAAGAGAAAGAAAAGGAAAATTGATCAAGTTCTATTTTCAACTTCCCAAGTTGAATTAATGAATGTGGTATGGAAGGATTTCGATGTTAATCCCTCAGAGGATTTAACTAAATTACCTCAATATGCAGGGGTTTATACGACAATTACAATAGAAAAATCCTCTGAGGTCAGTCAATTAATGAAATAAAAAAAACAAAATATAGCTCTGTTGGAAGAAAAGACAACAGCGGATCAACAAAGGATAACACAGCTAGAACATAAGCTCATTGAAGAAATTCAAAAGAATGAGCAGCTCAAAAAGCAATTGAATATTGAAAATAAAAAGCTTGACCAACAAGCTAGACATAAAGAACAACAGTTGTCTCAAGAATCAAATAAATTACATGAGATGCTTCAACAAGAAAAACTGGCCAAAGAAGGATATAGTGCTTTGTTACAAGCACAATTACAAATATTTAAATATTATCCTGGACTTGATCAATTTAAAATTGAGGCTCTTGAATTAAGTAAAATGTTGTCGCAACAACTTGATGTTTTATGTCATAAGATATCTCTAGCTGACCCTTTATGTGAAATAGCATCATCACTCATAGAAAAGGAAATAAATACAAAACTTGAATTTGAAGATGCCGATGAGAAGATTTCAGGATTCCTCACATGGCAGGATACAGATCAAGTCATTGCTGCCAATCTTCCTAAGATTCAAGAATCACACAAAGAAATTTTGTTTTCTGAATGGGAGACACATTTGATTAAAGGAGGACAGGCTACCTCCAGAGCAAGAGAAATAATGAACAATTTAGTGGAATTAATTAATGACAGTCTGTATATGGCCAACCTGATTTCAGATTGCATCCCAGGAGAACTCCAGAAGGTCAAGGAAATAGAGAAAGAATGGAAGTAGGATTTGGCCAATAAAGACCAACAGAGCAGCGAAATGCAAGGAATTACATGGGACGCATTCTGGTTCTATTTGGTTAAGCCACATAGCCAGCAAATGACTACAAAATGCCTCTCCAATGCCATCAGTTATATGATTCTAGAATTGTCGGATGCCACATATACCGGCCAGCTGCATTCCCGATTGAGTCATCCTCCTGAAGTAAAAGATATGCTATCAATCTGCCAGCTGTGCACATCAGACATGAAAGAAATACAACGAACCTACTTTCTTGGAGATTTTAATCATGTTTATGAAATCGGATCTCCGATCCTTCATTTTTTTAGCGATATTTTAGATAGTTTGTTTTAAGTTTATTATTATTTAAACCCTTTTCATACATTTAGAAAAGGGTCCTCAATTTGTATTAGTTTTTGACTTCAGAAGTTACATTTATGTACTTTTGAATAAATTATTTTTATTAATGGTGGATCACATTCTGTGAATTTATGAGGAAATTGTTTTCAAGGATATGCATTTTTGTTCTTCCTGAAATTTATTCTAAGTGAAAAAGCGGGATCAAAGTGTTATTAGCATCAAGAGGTTACACATGTATCTGGTATTTTTATTATAATTATGCTGTTCAATTTTCTTTATGCAGTGAAACATTCTTCCTGAAAATTTCTATTGTTTATATATGTATGCTTGTGAAACAATTCTTTATTATATCATTTCTGAAAACTTAGAATTGTAATCTTTCAAAATATATGTAAGAAATATAAATGTATAAATTCAATATGTTATCATCATTACTTTGTTTAATTTCTTAAAAAAAGTAATTATTATATGTGGATGCGTTTTTCTGAATAAGCCATCTATATGATTATTCTTTTAAGAAGAACAAATTTAAAGTCGCATTTATTATATGATACCCAGGTTAATTAGAGTTATTTATATTTATTTAAGTTATAGATTAGAGTAATTATCATTTCCATTACCCATTATATAAACAAACAATCATCAACCCATATATTATTGGGAAACTGGTCCCATACTATCGAGTCAGAGCCACCATCTCAAATGGAAAAGGAGTTGTACTAAGGTCCGGACCGGGTGGTTTTCCCCAATGTTTGAAGCTAGGATTTCTGGGGCTTAAACATGTTGATAATTTATTCCCATGTTTCAATGATGGGCTTAGGAAGTGGAACCTGAACTTCTACATGTGCATGCATATTTCTACTGTAATTGAGAACTAAATTAACCTAAAATTCACTCATTTTATCACTTGTTGACTACTGATGGAAGTCAAATTTATACTAAAATAGAGGATTTATTTGAAAAAAAACAAGCTCATAGTGATGGTGTCTTTGTAGTGATTCATCTCGTTGTAGTTGTGACTCACGCTCCATAAATTCAATCTTATCTTGTGCGTTTTGCAAGCAAGTTTTAATGTCTATGTTAATGAATTTATAAATCATAACTATATTGTACAAAGTAGAATGTATTAGATTATTCAATATTTCTTATACACCTCCCATTCAATCCATTTCACAATAATGTCACTGCAAAAACACAGATTGACATAAAACGTTGTCTTCAAAATAATCTTCAACTATGAATGCAAGCTATCAATATACCTCCATACACCATGAAATTTAATACCATATGACATATGGCCATAAAAAAATTAGTGAATCCCACATACGATATTACCTACTACTTTCATGTCCTACCATGCATACCTTTGGTATGCTCATCACATATAACACACGGTCTTCACATTATATGCCATATAAAAGGACCAACATGCTCATGGTTTATGGTATTCAAAATATATCACTCAACATATGAACGAAATTATATTTATATGAGCCAAAGTTCCAATTTAATATGTATGGAACAATATATATTAATAAATCTCACAATATATATATGTATGTATGTATGTATGTATGTATGTATATCAATCCACAATTATATATACCATGTGATTGTTGTGCATGGCCCAATTTGATCCATTTTGGGTCAAAATACTTTGCAACTCAAACAGTGGCGTGCACAGTTGAGCGAAATTAATTTAACCACACATATTTTATGAGCTTTGGGGAGGGTCAAAGACCTTCCTTTTGTGAAGGTATCCAGTTTATTTTGTTAGTATTGAGTCCACCCATGGTATGTGGACCATGGTTTTTGTATGATGTAAATTTTATATAAGGAAATGTAATATTGAGTTGATGGAGGTATTGATGTACTTGTGATGAAAAAAAATTGTTGAATAACTATCTTTCTGTGTTCTGGGCCAAGGGAATGCTCCGTAGCTGTTTACAGAGAGGCCTTAAAGATTCTACAATTTTTTGCACAAATTGCCTGCAGTTGTGAGCACAGATCACAGTCTCACCCGAGGAAACATTAGGGGATGTCATAATGAGGTTTCTACACCTGAAGGGAAAATAGGACGTGGATGTAGTGCCAAAATTATAATTTTTCTCATTTGGAACTATGCCAATGCATTTATATACTCTAAAAAATTATACTGCATTAATCTACCAATACTTATGCGCACTACGCCTTTACCATTAAAACATACATAAAGAATATAAATAACTTCACAAACACTTATAATAAGAAAATACAATGCATAAACATAACAATGTCTTCAAACTCTTCTTCTTTTTTTTAGGATAAGTATCTTCGATACATATACTTTCTCTAACGTGGGCACATAGTTGCAGGTGGTGTCCACACAAAGCTCAAGACTCTTCAAGGCCTCCACACACATAGATGCGGACCCTTCCTTTGGCTCAAAACACATAAATATAATTATTCAACAATTTTTTCTCATCATAAGTACAAGACTACCTCCATTGACTCAATATTACATTTGTTTATATAGCTTTTACATGACACAAAAACCATGATCCACATACCATGGGAAAACTCAAAACTAACAGAATAAACCCAATCTCTTTACAGAAATATGTTATCTTACCCTCACCAAAACCCCTAAACTCCTCACGGTTAAATTATCTTTGTTGAACCACACACTCGGCTCCTTGAGTTGCAGAGTCTTTTGACCCAAAATGATCCAAGTTGGGACATGCCCAATAGGCACCCAAAACTCACATTTGACTTGTCCTAAGTCACTCAACTGGTGCGCCCCAAACCTTCTCTCTGATGGTGTTGTAGGATATAGTCAAAAGTTTAATCACTTATGCATACTACTTCTCTTCTTGGAGCACTTACTCTAGCAACTTTTCTAATGTTGGCCCATCGATATTTTGAAGCACATATTTCTTCTTCTTTTCCATCTCCTTTATATTCTCATCAACTATCTGAGATATTTTAATGGCCTCATACTGCCATGAATGTGTCTGGGTTGTAACAAAATTCTTCTTCCTTCACATATCCTCAATGTGGCTCTCCAGAATTTTCCCTTCTGTGATGCGAGTTAGCCATCGTGTGGGTGATAAATTCCTCACAGTGACCTGTATCTCATCGAGCTACTTCTACTTTTGTAGTACCTCCTTGTCAATATTCTGAATGTTAGGATCCTCTTGAAGTGCGGTCCAAATTTCTATTGTGTCATCTAATAATTTTCCACCATCCTTCACTATGGTGGAGATTCCTTCTAAGGCAGTTTTAAGGTATGATTTCATTTTCTCGCATACCTCTAGTGGTGTGGTTGGTTGTAGCCTCATTTGAAACTTAGTGATCTGCATGTCATACTCAAACTTGATATTATCCATGGTGTTCTTATTGTCCTTAATTGCAAGGGTGAGTTTCACAACCTTCTCTATTGGGAATTATTCTGCATGGACTTTAATGTCCTGAATCTCTCTACAATTCCGGCCTATGACATCCTTCCACTATTTGTGTTGTCGTCACTCCTCATCCCTCTATTTGATAATGAAATTTAGTTCCATCATGATATTAGTCTTGTATCGTCTTACTTCTCTAGTTATCGGTAACGCGCGTTGTTCTCACACCTTCATTTGCTTTGTTACACCTTTTTGGAAGTCATGCAGTGTCTGTATGGAAAACGCAGGTCCATTGTATTCCGTGGATGATGGTTTTAGAGTTTAAGGGTTTCAGGTTTTTTTTGTGCGCAACTAAATCTGAACCTGGGTTGAATCCCTTTTCAGCCAACAAATGGTGATGTTTCAGGGACTTGAACGCGGGTCTCTCAGGTGAGGGTCGATTATCCTAATGAAGTAGACTACAACGTAATGTTTTTTTGACTTAAAGAAGCTTTGACCAAAGTTCAGAGTTAGCTGCGCACCAACCAAACGCTTTATTATTGACCCTTTCGGCAATGACCTACAGCGCATATTGTAGTCTCACCAAAATCAATATTGCGGGATGTTAGAACTGAGTTTTTGAATCCAAAGGGAAAATAAGGCGTGGATCTACTGCTAAACTTCTACTTATGCTTATTTGGAACTGCATAGATGCATTTGGATACTCTAACAGATTATACTTCATTCATATACCAATACTTATGTGCACTGTGCCTTTATCATTAAAACATAATTAATGAGTATAAATAACTTCACAAGCACCGATAATAAGAAAATAAAATGCATAAGCATAGATATGTCTTCAAACTCTTATTATTTTATTAGGATAAGTATCTTGGATACATATACTTTCTTCAACCTAAGCACATAGATGAAGGTGGTTTGCACACAAAATTGTAGACTCTTCAAGGCTATCACAACTCCCACTAACAATTTTTTTTCCTCTGTATATATTTTATCTTGTTCATTATACCATTCTAGTCATTGTATCATTTACTACCTTTGTAGTGATAGCCATTATAATGTCTATGTTTATTTTTTTTCATATCTTATTTTCTTTTTAATTTGTTCTATTCTATAAACCTTAATAATTATATTTATATTGCCCTTAAATGTACTATACCCATTATATCCTTTGAATATTTCTACATGTCCCCAACATACATTTTATCATTTCAATATTTAACTTTAATACCTCATTGGAATTACCATTACAATTCATATACTCTTTATTATACTTAGGGTATTACTACATGTCCCTCAACATGTATTTCTTTATACTAAATGCTAATTTATAACTTACCACTATAATAATTCAATGAACTTGATAATATGAAAACATATAACACCAAAGAGACCTCTAGTCACCTTTGGAGACATACGATTTCACTATTTGCAATACGAAATGCGTGGCTTGATCTCGTTACCGTAATGTAATATGATTTCACCATTCGTTGTTTATAAAGGTTTGCATGTATAAAATTTTATTAATCGATGGACAATTTATCAAATTTAGTAATTTATTCAACCCAAAGGTTAAGTACGAATACCACATTAACTCTAGATTACTTTAACTCTACCTTACCTTAAATTTTGTCGTAAAATTTATGTATGTGTACTACCAGATACATGGCTTCATGTCATCATGAATACCTCTCCTTGCCACTTGTATGTCGTAGATCAAATTCCAATGGACAATGGAGATTTCCATTCGCAAACCATAAATATCTTGGACTACTACCCCCATTTTTCATTTGACATTTCATTTGGTTTTTCGCATGCGACTGAATTTCTTCTGATGGTGGCCATGGTAACAGATTTTGGTATTCTTCTTCATTCTCATGAGGAGTCTAGTTAAACCAAGAGAACGTCATCACATTTGCATCCGTGAAGGCTACCTTCCTCCTATTTTCTAACTCGAAGTGAATTTTACCATCATTCCTATATTTTGATTCTCCTGTGATTTAAAATCTAGAACAAAGGTCTCTGAGAATGATTTCAAGTACACACTACCCTTTTTTTTTCATTTCTCATTATTTAAAATTTGTCAGAACTTTCTCATTTTTCTTTGAAATTCAATTTTAACTCTTGTTTAACTAACTTATATACTTTCATTTTATTTACAAAACCCTCATCAACCCTATAATCCTATGTATGGACATCCCTGATGAATGTATGGAATTCTGAATTTGATTGGTAATGAGGTAAGTATGCAGACGACTTCAAGTTGAATAATTGTCTTTTTCTTAGGTTTACCAAGAATTTCTTAATTCAACTATGTTCATTTTCTTTTGCATTGATTTTAATTTATTTCTATTTTTATACTCGAACAATTTCTAGGTATGAGGTACTCTATCAATTTCGTTTCCCCCATTTGATAATTGGGATTTTCTTTTTGTTTTTATTTAACTAGTTCGATTTCCCAAATCATAGAGTCCCCACTCTTAATTGAATTCGAACCCCTATTTTCAATATAATTTAATTATTGTCATCTTAATTTTTTAGGTAAACCTTCTTGAGCTTTTTTGAAGAGAAACCCATGTTAATTACCTTTGCAAATGTGTTTTATCTCCATACAAATTACATTTCTAAATATGTAATTTCCCAAACCCTGGTTATATTATAAAACTCTTACTTTTCTTTCTGAGTTTTTGTCTATTAGACATACTATTAATTAATTTAATTCTTTAAAATTGTGCCATTTTTCCTCCTTCGGTACATGGCTATATTATTGCATAAAAGTTATTTACTTTTATATGCTGGCACGCTCTCTAGTCCATGTTTCATATGCAGATAAATGACATCTTACTGTGGTGGAGAAATTACAATGTTTTTCATTTCTACTGCCATAACTTTATGAGGAAGGAAAAATCAAATTAGAAATAAGCCACTTCGAGGGGGAAACCTCATTTACATTACATAAATGAAAAATTCTTGTATTATACAAATGACACAACCTCCTTTCTATATATAGGATTCCATGGGGTCACGATATAATCCTAGACAAGCTAACAATAATAATGTAAGGAAACAATAATAAAAATATAGCGGCTACAGGGTTACAACAATAACAATATGCCCCTCTCCTTCAAACAAGTGTTCCCCTCATTATTTCTGGATGCTTCTGTATAAAATTTGCATCCTCTCATGTGGAATCTTCAGCAGCTAATCTTTTCCACTTGTCGGGATACTCTGAAATTAATTGATTTGGTAGTTGTTGAGTTCTTGTTTCTAGGACTTCTTTAGAACTTCTTTCACTGTGATTTGGATATTCATCTTGTTTCATTTGATTCTCCACCAATGTTAGGGTATACTTTGTGCGTTGGAGAACTTTTTATTGATGCTCGATGTGATCTTCCACTACTTTATAATCCATATTTGCTTTAATTTTATCCTTCAAACCGTCCAACATAGCCTCCATTTTTGCTTTTAAACCATCTATGTCATCTTTTATTACTCTTTGTAAGATTGAAATTTGTTTCACTTGGTACTGTAATTTTGCTATCTCATACTACAATTCTTCCTCTTCATTCATCATAGTATATCTCTCAGAGGGATTAATGGGTGTGGAATTATTTTTTAGAGGCAATATAGAACCCAATACTGATGAAAATTCTTCAATATGCCCTTGGAATCACTTCAAACAACTTTTTTAAACAAACGTTATGCAATTTAAAAAAAAAATACACACCTTTTCTTTCTTTTTAGGAGATCAATATTAAAACTGAATTATCTATGTGATTTCGGATGTTCAATATCTAAAATTAGGTTGTGTAGTAGCCCTCTAAATATTCCTTCCAATGCCACAGGTCTGACCTGATTTGGATTCTTGAAGGAAAAGTTATGCCCAATCTCCCAAAATGACCTAATTATGGACTCGTTTAGTAGAGCGAACTTTTACGGCATGTCATGTGTCACTGTTCCCTCCTTCGACTCAAAAATTGATATAAAGGAAACTAAAGTCTGTGTACTTTCGACCACTTATTATAGAATTCAAATCCAATGCTCATGAAGAGAGTTATGATGATTTTCCCACGTTCACCCCTTTGAGATAAAATTCAGGAGCCTAAAAAACCCTAACTTCCATTGATCATATCTTCGAAAATATTGCAAACCAAGGTGTGAAATTCTTACAAGAAGTTCCTCAGGATTTTAGCTTCGCTCTGTTAAAATCAACGTTGTTGAAAATTCGTAGAAGAAGAGTTATAGCGAAAATTACATGATGACCTATTTAGATGAAATTCGGGAGCATAAAACAATCCTAACTTCCATAGATCATATCTCCGAAAATATTGTGAACCAAGCTCTGAAATTTTTACACAATGTTCCTTAGGATTTTGGCTTCGCTCTATAAAAATATCATCATGTGAACCTTCGTAGAAAAAAATTTATGGCGAAAATTCCATGATGACCTGTTTAGAGTAGCAAAACCCTAGAATCAAGAGCTTTGATACCAAATTTTATGAAACCAGCTCCAAAAATAGAAGAAAAGAGAGATCAATGCCTTATAAATATGCCATTTCGAGGGGGAAACCTCCTTTACATTACATAAATGAAAAATTCTTGGATTATACAAATGACATAACCTCCTTTCTATATATAGGAGTCCATGGGGTCACAATATAATCCTAGCCGAGATAACAATAATAATGTAAGGGCACAATAATAACGATATGGGGGCTAGAGGGGTACAAAAAAATAAAATAAGGGGACTACACGCACAACAATAAGTGCATACACTAGTATTATAGTGACCTAACACCTTTGGAAATGCATATTTGTCAAGGATATTTTAACGTACAATATCTCTATATTTTATCTCCATACAAATTACATTTATGAATATGTAACTTCCCAAACCCTGGTTATATTATAAAACTCTTACTTTTCATTATGAGTTTTTGTCTATTAGACATACTGTTAATTAATTAATTTAATTCTTAAAAATTTTGGTTGTTTTCCTCCTTCGACACTTGGCTATATTATTGTATGAAAAGTATGTCCTTTTACATACTGGCACACTCTCTTATCCACTTTTAATATGTAGAGAAATGACATCTTACTGTGGTGGATAAATTACAATGTTTTGCATTTCTATTTATTTTACACATCAGAATAATTGTACCCTTATATCTCAGCAATGGGTAATTACTTGAGAAAACATATCTTGATATCAGTGTTTGTTAATCATAATTTATGTGCTTCTCTGCATGAGAACATTTCATTCTAATTTCTAGTTTACAAAATTTAACTTAATTTATCTATAGAGCGTGTTTAATTTATTTTCTAGTATGCTACTAGTTATAACCAATGCACTGCCTCAGTATATATGAGGAGCATTGAATTGCTATGTATTCTTATATTGGTGTACTCTACCTAACTAAATTTTGAATATGGCAAAAATGTGTAATTTTTTGTTCAATTATAATGAAATTCTCTACTTCAAGTTAAAATTTGGTTTATATACCTTTCCTTTCTTTAAAAGTTAATTCATATAATTTTATTTCATTCTCTGTGTATCCACAATATTTATTTTTATTAAATTTTAGTTAATAATTAATATATTTTATTTTCTTACTAAAATCTTCCCTTTAGTGAATTTATGTAATAATTTCTAGTTATATCCATATAGTCATATTTCTCGATTTTCCTTTTCCACAATTCTAATGATTTTATATCTCTAATAATTTATTCTTATGAAGAATTAAATGAAATTTCCACTCTCATAATCTCTAAATTCTTCACTTGTTTTCCATATAATTGTTTCTATTCGCGGTTATCCTTATTGTTGAATATTGATTTTATACCACTCCTCTTGATGGCAGTTCTTATAAAAAATGATTTTTAGAATGCTATTCACATAGTACAATTGTACATGAATTTTTTCAGTCTTTTCACATACAAGTCTGATAATCTCCTTTCTTATTTTTATTAATAATTTTCTCCTTCTGAAAGTAATTATATATCTTATCCAATGTTCAATATATGATTTTCATTTTACTTTTCTCAAGGTAACATGTTCTATTTATTTTTCTTAGCTGGATGTACCGCTTCGAGAGTGGTTTGAAATTTCTACAAACATGTATCTCTCCTTCTTCCATTTTGTTATACATTTGAACTAAATATTATATCATTACGACATTAATTATGTTTATGTATTCAACCATACTTAAAATCCCCTTTTCTGTAGGTACAAGGAGACAAATATTCAAATTTGAAGAGTAATTTACAAGTATTCTTTCTCACCTTATGTACTCTTAAATTTTAATTTCTAACTTTGAAATTAAAATTCTAACTTCAACTTCAATACTTGTTTCAGGTTTAATAAGGTACCTTCTACAGTTATGATATTCATCTTGATCAGTGGTCACAATATGTGACAGACAATATTCTAAATTTTAAGGCCGATCATCAGACCTATGGAGACACTTCAGCAGTCTGCTCCATTATGCATATCTTGTTTTTTTTATTTGTACATATTGCTAGGACTATGACCCTGATGTAGTTTTAACATTATACTGTACAATTCAAACATAACTATATTTGAATAGTTTCTTCCGCAATTCCTCTTGAGAATTTTGAACAGTTTCATCCTCAATTCCTCTTGAGGATTTTGAATTGAAAATTATATATATGAACGTTAGATAATACAGATTTTATGTTTATCTATATTATGTTAGCACATGAATGGTTTTGATTTGAATTATTCTTTGTTTAATACATTTTACACTTGACATCATATATGAAACCTATGTTTTACATTCATATCTGCAGTTTATATCGGCATAGAATTATTTTAGATATGTATCTCACAATATTATAAATGTTATTTATTATACATAAAATGTTACTTTTTATTTTAATTCCATATTTCAATTTTGACTTATACAACAGATTTAGACCCTGGAAAGGGTTTAGATATTCTTCTTATATATCCCCTAGACTCTACCAAAACTATGTAACAAAATATGAGACTTAACTATATTAATTTCTAGTTGAGACTCTCTCAAATACATATGGAAATTAAATTTTAGAAAATATTTATGTAGAATACACATAATTCCATTAGTGTACTTTACATAATATCCCATTTTAATAAGTTATAATAGAACCAAATTTTACTAATTATATTTTTCATTTATCTTTTGATTTCAATTCCAGATTTGTTTTAAACTCGTAATGGTATACTAACTATGAATTGATCAAAAACATATTTTTTCAAAGAATCTACATACCACTGTATAAAGACTATTTTTCCTCCCATCCATGAGCGTGTTCCATAGCTCTCCCCCAAGCAGAGACCAATTCTTCGTTAGTGTAGACAACCCCTTTGTCACACTAGGACAAATTATTTAAGCTTGATTTCCCTTAGCTTGTTTCCATAATGGCATCTCGCTATTCTAGGATGTTGTTTCCCTTAGCCTGCCCTTGGTTTTGTTTTTTCCGAAAAATATTCTTTTAAAACTATATTTTCCTTAGATTAGTTTTATTCTTACCTCTTCTCATTAACTTTTCTCCCATCTAATAAAAATATTGATTTTATTTTTCTTCAAGAATTTCTAGATAATTTTGGGAAAGTCGTGAGACTCTATTCCATCCTCATGGATAAGAGTTCCTGGTCTCAATTTACTCTATCTCTATACACTAATATAAATTCCACATTTATGTATTAGTTTCCAAAATTAATATGTCTTTACACAATCTTTCTTTAGGTCCACCCGACCTTTAGATTTATTCACAATTTATAAAAGCTGAAAATAGGGATATTACATAGCCCCCCTCTAAAACAAAAACATCATCCTTAGTGTTGTAGGTATTTTTATTTAATCACTAAACAATGATGGGTATGTTTCTTTCATCAAATATTCTCACTCCCAAGTAGCTTCCTCAGGTGAAAAGTGCTTCCACTGCACTTCCAACCATAATATTGTTCTATTCCGAAGCACGGTTTCTTCCCCCTCCAATATACGAAGTGGTTTTAGAAGAAATTCCCCTTATGTTTCCACCTGTATCACAGTCTATTCAATCACATGAGTAGGGTCATGTACATACTTCTTCAACAATGAAACATGAAAAACATTATGAACTTTAATATGACTAGGTAGAGCCAATTTGTAGGCTACTCGCCAGACTCTCTCCAAAACATCAAAGGGTCTGCAGTATTGAGGTGAAAAATTAGCACAACCACTGGCATGCAATGTATTTTTTTGAGGTTTAATCCTTACATATACATGATCTCCAACTTTGAATTCCCTGTGAATTCTTTTCTTATCTGAATAACTCTTATGACGATCTTGAGCTACTTTAATATTCTGTTCAATTTTTTTCACAGTCTGTTCCATCTCATGTACTTCTTCTGGTCTAAGTACCAATTTGTCCTCTGGTTGACTCCACCTAATAGCTATTATTGTAAGAAAATTATGCCAAAGGCAGAAAATCTTCCCACTTAGTGGGTCTTTTCATCAGATACATGCATAGTATGTCTTAAAATGACTGATCTATTCTCTCTCTATGTCCATATGTTTGAGGATGGTAAGCTATACTAAAGTTTAGATTTCTCCCCATTCCTCCAAACATGGTTTTCCAAGAGGTATATGTAAATTTGGCATCTCTATCAGAGATAATCAATTTTATGATTCCTTGGAGTGTAAAGATTTCTTTCATGAACACCTTGGCCACCTGTGATGTGCCAAAAGTGGACTAGAGAAGCATAAAGTATGTTGCTTCAGTTAATGTGTCCACTACATCCATGATTGAATCATGTTGGTACTTGGTATGTAGCAGTACTGTAATAAATTCCATTGATATAACTTCCCACTTCTATTCTAGAATAGGAAAAGGATTCAATAGACCGATAAGATGTTGGTGTTCTACTTTATTTTTTCAACACTCCAAACACCTTGCCAAGTAGTCAGCTACCTCCTACTTCATTCTCATTCAAAACATGTTTTTACTCGAGGCTATTATCATCTTTTGATACCATAGATGTCCTGCATAAGGTCTCCTATGGTATTCAACTAATATTTGATGTTTTAAAGTGGATACATCTAGAATATATGATCTTTGCTTGTAGCTGATCAATCCTTTCCGATTTAAGTTATATCCTGCAGTTTCAGCTCACTATAAATTTTTCTGCAATTTTACATAATGAGGGTCTTGCAAAAATACTTCTTGAATTTGTTCTTTCACATCAAATTTTACACCACTACCTGTATATGTAAAAATTTGATGTCAATGTCTACTTAAAGCATCAACAATTTGGTTTTATTTCATTTTATGTGTTTTATTTCCATATCAAACTCACTAAGGAAAGATAACCACCTTGCTTGTCGTGTATTTAAATATGGTTGGGTAAGGAAATACTTTAAACTTAGGTGATATTTCATTAATATAAATTTATTTCCCAACAGAAATTAGTGCAGGTAATATGTCTCCACATTTTTAGTGCATGTATAAAAATAACTAATTCTAAGTCATATACTTCATAATTATGTTCATGATTCTTCAATTTTTTAGGCTCATAAGCTATTGCTACATCATATTGCAAAAATACTCCTCCCAGCCCTTCTACAAAAGCATGAGTATATACAAAAAACTCCCTTATTGGATCAAATTTTTTTATATAGGTGTAGTAGTTAATTTTTCTTTCAGTTGTTCTAAACTACCTTAACACTCAGATGTCCACCAAAATTTCACTCTTTTTTTCTATAAATATGTGATGTGGTAAGCTAATGTAGAAAATCCTTCCACAAATCTATGGTAATATCTTGCAATACGCATAATTGATCGTATTGCTGGTACATCATCGGGTACATGCAAATTCAATATTTCTTGTACCTTTTCTAGATCTACTGCCAATCCATCCTTATAGTTGACATGTCCTATATATTGCATCTTAGGTTTTTAAAGCACACATTTTCTGAGTTTTGCATACAGTTAATGTTCTCTAAGGGTTTACAACACTATTCTAAGATGTTCTCGGTTTTCTTCTTCATTTTTGGAGTATACGAAAATATCATCTATGATCACTAATACAAACTTGTCCAGATGTTTATATAGATCACTGTTCATTAAGCACATGGATGTAATAGGGGCGTTTGTGACTCCAAAGGGTAAAAATACAAAATCATAATGTCCATATCTAGTTCAGTTAACTATCCTTCTTCTTGAAAAAAATTAATGGCGCTCCCCACGAGGACACACTTGGTCTAATCTAACCCTTATCTGACAACTCTTGTAATTGATATTTCAGTTCTACTAGTTCATCAGTACTCATTGTATATGGTGCCATAGAAACTGGGGTAGCTCCTGCTACTAATTCAATAGAAAAGTAAATGTCTCTTTGTGGGGAAAGATGAGGAACTTATTGTGGAAATACATCCTTGAATTCCTTGATTACAAGTAAGTCTTCTACAAAATCATTTTCTATTGGTTGTCTCAATTCGTCAACCTAGATATCATATACATGAAAAACTTTTCTTGCTACCCTTTTTAATTGTAATGTAGAATTCTACCTGACAGACGCTCGTTTTGGTTTTCCTTTAACTATTACATATTTGCGTACATCATCAGTGTAAATCACTATTTTTTGTAAGCAATTCACTATTGCTTTATGTTGTTATAGCTAATCCATTCCATCTAGGAGATCATAATATCCCAAAGGAATGAATTTTAATTGGAGATCAGTATTATATCCATTCAAACTCACAAAAGTTTTTGGTAGTTTATGAGTGACTTTCCTCTTTGTTCCTATAGTCAGTTGCACTAGCCAAGAATTTTGAAATTTTTGTGTTTTTAATTTTCACTTTTTCCACTACGTGAGGTTTGATATAACTTAAAATTGCTACTGGATCAAGTAAACGAGACACAAGTTGGTCATAGATGATACCTTCAATTCCAGTCATGGCTTATTGGTGTTCAATTTGTCTATTTTTGATATTTTTGTGCTTGCTTTACCTTCCCTTTATCCTCCTTCTTGTAGTTTTACAGCTAATTGATCATGCCTTTAATTTTTTGGTAGCACAATCGTGCTTTCCGAAAAACCACATTGATAGTTTTAGAATTTTCAAATTCAATTATTTAATTGTAGATGGTAGGTAAACAACTTAGAAATCACTGTAATTTGGATTTTTCTTCCCTTATGTATGGCGCATAACGAAGTAAGTTAGGGAATTTAGTCACAAATTCATCTATAATGTGTTGTCCAAGCCTTAACTCATAAACTTTCTTCTCTATGTCATCATAATATCTCTCACTAAGGTATCGAGATTTTAATTTCTCCTAAAATTATTCCCATGAAACCAATTTTTTCTTTTTTTTAAGTGTATGATTTTGGTCTCTTCCCACAAAAGTGTGGCTTTACCTTGCAGTTGGTAAACTACCAGTATTTCTTTCACATTACTTTCGTATTCATATACTTGGAAGTATTTGACCATTTTTAGGAGCCAGGCTTCCACATCCTCTTCCTTCTCCCCATTAAAAGTTGGAGGATTAATTTTTTGAATTTCCCCTTGTAACTCCTTTTTTTCTTCTTGAACCAGATTCCCCACTCTAAGACCTCTATGATTTGGGTTTTGTTTCTTTTCTCTTTCTTCTGTGGTCTTCACTATGATGACTAGACCTAGAGGTTAACTCCCTTATCAAACTCTCTTGCTCAGTACTAGCCTGCAATAGCTATTCCTTGGTAGTCCTTAGTTGAACCATTTTTTGCTGTAGATTATTTATAATTTCCATCATTTGAGAATTTTGATCTAGTAGGGCTCCTCCACCCCCCAATTGCACATACAACTCTTCTCCATCATTCATGACAACAGTTGAAATGGTTTTTTATTTACAGTTCAATATGATACACATAAATTAATTAGCATTGATAAATAACAATTACCTTGACTTTTACAACATAAATTTTTTTCCATGTGTTGGGATCCATAAGCCCAGAGTGTTTAACATGGGCTCTGATACCACCTCTCACAACCCCCACTAGATTTTTTTTCCTTCTTCTGTAGATACTATATCTAGTTCATTATAGTATTTTGGTCATTGTATCATTTACTACCTTTGTAGTTATAGTCATTATAATGTGTGTCTTTATTTTTTTTTCATATCTTAAATATTTGTTAATTTTTTCTATTCTATAGACCTTAAGAATTATATTTATATTGCCCTTATATGTACTATACCCTTTATTTCCTCTGAGTATTTCTACATTTCCACAACATGCATTTTATCATTTCAATATTTAAGTTTAATATCTCATTGAAATTAACATTACAATTCATATATTCTTTATTATACTGAGAGTATTACTACATGTCCCTTAACATGTATTTATTTATACTAAATGTTAATTTATAACTTACCACTATAATAATTATATGAACTTACTAATATGAAAACCTATAACACCAAAGAGAGCTTTAGTCACCCTTGAAGACATACGACTTCACTATTTGAAATAAAAAATGTATGGCTTGGTCTTGTAATACGATTCGACCATTCGTTGTTTATAAAGGTTTGCATGTATAAAATTTGATTAATAGAAGGGTAGTTTATCAAATTTCCTAAGGTATTCAACCCAAATTTTAAGTACAAATACCAAATTAAATATGGATTACTTTAACTCTTTCTTACCTTATCTTCTGTCATAAAATTTATGTGTGTACTATCAGTCACATGGCTTCACGTGATCTAGAATACCTCTCCTTGCCACTTGTACACTGAAGATAGAATGCCAGTGGACAATGGAGATTTCCGTCCCCAAACCCCAAGGCTTTTGGACTACTCACCCTGTAGTTCATTTGACATTTCATTTGGTTTTTCACCTATGGCCAATTTTGTTATGATTTCAACCATGATAACAAAATTTTGGTATTCTTGTTCATTTTCGTGATGAGTTAGTTTCAACTCAGAGGACGTTCTCACATTTTCCTCTGTGAAGGCTAACTTCCTCCTATTTTCTAACTCGTAGTGAATTTTACCATCATTCCTATATTTAGATTCTTTTGTGATTCAAAATATGGAACAAATGTCTCTTAGAATGATTTTAGGTATGCACTACCCTCTCTTTTTTTTTTTCTCGTAATTTAAAATTTGTCAGGACTTTGTCGTTTTTCTTTGAAATTCAAGTTTAAATTTCATTTAACTGAGTTATATTCTTTTGTTTTCTTTACAGAACCCTTTTCGGCCTTGGAATCTTACGTCTGGCCATCTTTCATCAACATATGGAATTCCAAATTTGATGCGTAATGAGGTAGGTATGCATACCACTTCATACTTGAATAATTGTCTTTCTCTCCGATATACCCAGAATTTATTAATTCAACTAGGTTTAGTTTCTTTTGCATATACTTTAATTCGTTTCTATTGCTATACTGGAACAATTTTTGGGTATGAGGTACTCTGTCAATTTCGTTTCCCCATTTAATGATTCATATTTTTACTTTAACTAGTTTTATTTCCCAATTCGTTAGAGTCCCCACTCTTAATTAAATTTGAACCCTTGTTTTGAATATACTTTAATTCCTGTCATCTTAATTTTTCAGGTAAACCTTCTTGAGTTTTTTTGAAGAATAACTTGTGTTAATTCCCTTCACAAATGCGTATTTTTCAAGGATATTTTAACGCAGAACATATCTTTGTTTTAGCTCCATAAAAATTACACTTCTGAGTATGTAATTTCCCAAACCCTGGTTATATTATAAAACTATTACTTTTCATTCTGGTTTTTTGTCTATTAGACATACTGTTAATTAATTAATTTAATTCTTTAAAATTGTGGCCATTTTCCTCCTTCGGTACCTGGCTAGATTATCGTATGAAAAGGATTTACTTTTACATACTAGCATGCTTTCTTATACACATTTCATATGTAGTGAAATGACATCTTAATGTGCTGGAGAAATTACAATGTTTTGCATTTCTATTTATTTTATGCATGAAAATAATTGTACCCTTATATCTCAGAAATGGGTAATTTCTTCAGCACATGTATTCTCATATCAGTATTTGTTAATCATAATTTATGTGCTTCTCCCCATGAGAACATTTGATTCTAATTTTGAATTTACAAAATTTCTCTTAATTAATTTATAGAGTGCATTTAATTTATTTTTTAGTATGCCACTGGTTATAACCAATACGTTGCCTCAGTATATATGAGGAGTAAAGAATTGCTATGTATTCTTATATAGGTGTATTGTACCTAACTAAAATTTGAATATGGCAGCAATATGTAATTGTTTATTCAATTATAATGAAATTTTTTACTTCAAGCTATAATTCGATTTATATACCTTTCCTTTCTCTAAAATTCAATTCATATAATTTTCTTTCATTCTCTTTGTATCAACAATAGTTATTTTTATTAAATTTTAGTTAATAATTTGTCTATTTGACTTTCTTACTGAAGTCTTCCCTTTAGTGAATTTATGTAATAATTTCTAGTTATATCCATATAGCCATATTTCTGGATTTTCCTCTTCCATAATTCTAATTATTTTATATCTCTAATAATTTATTCTTATGAAGAATTAAATGAAATTGTCACATTCATAACTTCTAAATTCGTCACTTTTTTTTTCCAAAAAATTGTTTTTATTCGCAATTGTCCTTATTGTTGAATATTGATTTTATACCACTCCTCTTGGTGGTAGTTCTCGTAAAAAAATATTTTTAGAATACTGTTTAGATAGTACAATTTTACATGAAATTCATCAGTCAGTCTTTTGACACATAGGTGTGATAATATCAGTTCTTCTTTTTATTAATGCTTTTCTCCTTATGAAAGTAATTATATATCTAATCCAATGTTCGGTATATAATTTTCATTTTACTTTTATGAAGGTAACATGTTGTATTTATTTTTCTTAGCTGGATGTACTGCTTCAAGAGTGGTTCGACATTTCTACAAACCTGTATCTCTCCTTCTTCTAGGTTTGTTATACATTGGAATTCAATATTATTTCATAATGTCATTCATTATGTTTATTTCTTCAACCATACATACAATCCCTATTTTTTGTATGTACAAGGAGAGAAATCTTCGAATTTGCAGAGTAATTTACAGGTATTCTTTCTCACCTTATATACTCTTAAATTTTACTTTCTAACTTTGAAATTAAAATTCTAACTTCACCTTCAATACTTGTTTCAGGTTTGATATGATACCTTCTACAATTATGATATTCATTGCGATCATTAGTGGGAGTGTCTCAGAGACAATATTCTAAATTTTTAGGTCGATCATCAGACCAATGGAGACACTTCAGCAATCTGCTCCACTCTGCATATCTTATTTTTGTTACTTGTACATATTTCTAGGACTATGACCTTGATTTAGTTTCAACATCATACTGTGCAATTCAAACATAATTATATTTGAATAGTTTCTTCCTCAATTCCTCTTGAGGATTTTGAATTGACAATTATGTATATGGACGTTAGATAATACATATTTTATTTTTATCTATATTATGTTAGCACATGCATGGTTTTCATTTGAATTATTCTTTGTTTAATATATTTCCCACTTGACATCATCTATGCAACCTCTATTTTACATTCATATTGAAAGTTTATATCAACATAGAATTATTTCATATATGTATCTCAAAATATTATGAACATTATTTATTATACATTAAATTTTACTTTTCAGTTTAATTCAATATTTCGATTTTGACTTAAACAACAGATCTCGGAAAGGGTTTAGAGATAATTCTTGTTTATCCCCTAGACTCTATCAAGCCTATGTAAAAAAATATGAGACTTAACTATATTAATTTATAGTTGAGACTCTGTCAAATACATATGGGAATTCAATTTCAAAAAATAGCATTGTACAATAAGCATAATTCCATTTGTGTACTAGAACCAAAATTTATTAATTCTATTTTTCATTTATCTTTTGATTTAAATTCCATATCTATTTTTAAACTCATAATGGTAGACTAAATTTGAATTGATCATAAACAAAAATTTTCACATAATGTACATACCACTTTAGAAAAAATATTTTTCCTCCCTACCACGAGCTTTTTCCAAAACTCTCCCCCAAGAAGATACCAATTCCTCCTTAGTGTAGACAACCCCTTTTTCACATTATGAATAGCTTATCTAAGATTTCTTTCCCTCAACTTGTTTCCATAACGATGTCCCGCTATTTTGTAATGTTGTTTCCCTTAGCCTATGCTTTGCTTTTGGTTTTTCCATAAAATATTCTTTTAAAACAAGATTTTCCTCAGCTTAGTTTTATTCTTACCTCTTCTCAGTAACTTTCCACTTTAATAAGGATTTTATTAGATTTTTTTCTCCCATCTAATAAAATTTAATTATTTATTTTTTCTCCAAGCATTTCTGGAAAATTTTTGGAAAGTCATGGGATTCTATTCTAACCCCATGCATAATCATTCCTCATCTCAATTTTTTTCTCTTTATAAATTAATATAAATTCCACATTTATATATTAATTTCCAAAATTAATATGTCTTTACGTAATTTTTCCTTAGCTCCACCTAACCTTTAGGTTTATTCACAATTTACAAAAGTTGAAAATAGGGATATTACAAAGGCCTCCTCGCACATAGCTGTGGACCCTTCCCTTGGCTCAAAACACATAAATGTAGTTATTCAACATTTTTTGCTCATCACAAGTACAAAATACCTCCATCGACTCAATGTTACATTTGTTTATATAGCCTTCACATCATACAAAAACCATGGTCCACATACCATTGGCAAACTAAAAAATAATAAAATAAATCCAATCACTTTACAAAATGATGGGCTTTCAGCCGTCCCACATCCCCTAAACTCGATGTCGTTAAATTACCTTTGTTGAACCACACACTCCACTCCTTGAGCTGCTGAGTATTTCAACCAAAAACGGGACAAATTGGGCCATCCCGAACAATGAATTTTTTTTTAAAACAAGAAATCATCCATGATCTGTCACGTATAACAATACACTCAATTGATCGCTACCAATTTCAACACACCAGTCAACATAGGTTTAAACTACTCTATAAAATTCCATTTCTTTGTCACTATTTTTCTCTTGTTTGGATCCTTGAAACCCTAGTAATAAAAGTCCTTGTCAAGCGAAAACTCTGCTAGATCGATACTAAATTTGGTGCGGGATTAAATTTCTGAATCAAAAGTGTGCCATTTTACGATGTGAGCTTGCACAAAGACTTGCCTAACACTCCCTCGTAATCAATTACAATATGATTCTACGACTTTTAATTCATTCCATAGTCATTCCAAAATGTATCAATGCACATCAATTCATTACTTGTGCGTTTGAGCAACAATGCATAATCCTTCCAAACATGATATATCTCACACAAATATTTTGCAACTGATTCTCGCTTATTTATCAAAGCTGAAACTGTGAGGTATTTTGTATCATGCATGTTGTGTGAGGTCATCATTTCTCCACATAAAAGGATAGTAAAAAAAATATGTTGCTTATTTGAGTCTACTTAGAAGTGATAGGATCTTATGAATCATGGGTTCTTCCATAGAGGTGGTTATAGTGTAGTGAAATTGGGTGTCTATGCGGGAAACATTTGCACAGATTCCTCAACAGATCACTCGTTTACATGGGATATGTATGAAAGAATAAACTTCGAGAAATAGATCATAATGAAGCCATTATAGCTACAAAAGAACGATATATGCTAATAATTTATTCTTTCACTCACAATTTCATAAAAAGTCTTCCTTCTCATGTAGCTACGGGAATAACAATTTATTTTGTGCACATTCCTTCCTACAACGCACAATCCTTCACGCAAACAAAATTTTAGCACATATAAGTTGCTAGAGGTCATTGACCATTTTGTATTCCCTTCAACAAACTGTGCACATGTTTAAATTATGATCTTCAATATCACCAAAAAGACTCTAGTGGAAGCCAAGAAGAATTATCTCTGTAGTTTGTCCCAGTGCATAGAGAATATAGAGTTTAAATAGAGGTTATTTTGATACCACGGGATGTAGAGAAACGAGTGTTGGACATACAAAGATAAAATGAAAAACACTCAGACTGAGGCATATTAGCCAAAAAAAGGGAAAGTGGAACTAGTAGGTCTGATGAGGCAGAGATGGAAAGAAATGCAACTATAATTTAGCTATCAAGACATTCATCTAATATAAGGCTAGTAGCAGAACTAACATGGACAAAGATGCCACAAAACTAGTCACTGAAATTTGGGTAGGGAAAGTGTGCACGTGTTATGACACCATGTTAAACAACCACAAATAATAAAAAATATATGAAAGATAAATAATTATAGTGCATATTATTCAGAAAGATATATATTTATACATTTTATAATGACTCTTCATTTCTATTTTCCAAGTGGTCTCTTGGAATCCATTGACTATCCATATTCCACACCAACCATTTGTAGATTAGGTGTCCTATAGATAGCTAAATTTCGTATGTCACCATTGTTTGGTTTAACATTAATAATTATATCTAATGATTTAGATCAGAAATAGATGTCAACATCCCTTAGATAAAATATCACTAGATTTTGCATAGTCAAGGAATTTTCCTTTCCTAGCATAAACAATGCCCGTCATGGCATTATATTTTATATTTATGATTTTATGAATAAAATATAATAATTTTTAACTTTCCTAATTGATTCTTGACCATAAAAAAATTAATAGGATTCTATAAGTAACTATCCCTCAATTGAGTTTGCATGCAGCTATTAAAAAATTTAAAAATATTCTCATTCCTATTCCATGTTTTCTTTGTAAATTATTGAATAGATTTTTTCCTTTAGCTATAATTAGTTTTGATGTTTCATTTAAATATTATCCGTAGGTATACATGAATATCCTACCACAGTTTCTTCGTTTATTTAATTATTCCTATTAATTCAGCATTGATATACAATCAACCTAATTGGAAGTACGTTCTATTCTATTCTGAAAAGATTAATAAATTACAAGCATCTTTTTTTTTTATATCTCTGTCTTAGAACACTTCAATACAATTCAAAATTTCAATTAATGCACCCAATGGCTTTGTTCCAGCTCCAACCCCTATTCTACTCATTACTCAATCATTCTGCATGCATTATATATGGAATTTTGTATGTTTTATACCAGCCTAGATCCATCTTAACTCCGGATCTATCAAGCGCCGAGAGGGATCAAATCTCTCGAGGTGAAAACCTCTTTTTTGAGTGCAAAACTTGAGGAAAGGTTTTCACCTCGAGATATTTGATCCCTCTCGGTGCTTGATAGATCCGGAGTTAAGATGGATCTAGGCTGGTTTTAGTCGTGTGTGACCAAGGAAAATCTATCGATAATATGAGGAACATATGCTTAATTTTATCAATAATATGTAAATACATCTAATATTAACATAACCATTTTAAATATGTTAAATATGTCTGAGATTTATTGAGTCATTTTAATTTTAAATTTGATTAGTTACCTCAGTTTGTTGATATGATAAATATTGTCAAATAACTTTAATAATGAAATAAAATTTTGAATGCAAAGTGACAATGTAATAATATTGAATGATAGAAACTGTGAATAATAAGAATGTAGTCAATTATGAATAGTCTTCATTGTGATCGATTTCAAACTATTTTCTGCTACTATTCTTATTTTCACCCATGTTAGTTTTGCCATATTTTCATATTGATTATTTGAAAAGGATAGTTGGAATCGTAAACCATTTAAATATTTAGCTCAAGATGTTGTAGTAAACATCATACCTTGTCTCTCTTGCTCTCCAATATTAATAGGTTGAATTACTATAACACAAAAATCAATGTACATTGTCAATAATGTTTTGTGCTTACACTGAAATCATTGCACACACACTATTAATCCAATGACTTTAAAATTAATGTACCAATATACATCCAATTACATCAAATTAGAAATCAACATATACACTTAAATCAATGCAACTAAAGCAAGAAATCAAATAATAATAGAAACCAACATCTACACTAAAATCAATGCATCTAATGCAAGTAATGAAATATGAATAGAAATCAACATCTACACTCAAATAAATGAGTCTAGTGCAAGTAGGAAAATAGGATTTAAAGCCAAAATTTGCACTGAAATCAATGCATCTAGTGCATGCAATCAAATAGGATTAGGAATCACCGTCTACACTGAAATAAATGCATTTAGTGCAATGAATCAAATAGGATTATAAATCATCTACATTTAAATCAATGCATTTAGTTAAATCATCTACATTTAAATCAATGCATTTAGTTAAATCAGCTACATTTAAATCAATGCATTTAGTGCAAGAAATCAAATATAATTATAAATCAACATCTACATTGAAATTAATGCATCTATTTCAAGCAATCAAATAAGATTAGAAATCACCATCTACACTGAAATCAAGGCATTTAGTGAAAGCAATAAAATAGGATTAGAAATCACCATCTACATTGAAATCAATCCATTCAGTGCAAGCAATCAAATATGATTAAAAATAATTTACATTGAAATCAATTCATCTAGTGCAAGAAATCAAATATAACCAAAAATCAAAATCTACATTAAAATTAATGCATCGAGTGAAATCAATCAAATAGGATTAGAAATCATCATCTACACTGAAATTAATGCATTTAGTGCAAGCAATCAAATAGGATTAGAAATCATCTACATTAAAATAAATCCATCTAGTGTAAGTAATCAAATATCATTAGAAATCAACATCTACACCAAAATCAATTCATCTAGTGCAAGAAATCAAATAAGATTAGAAGTCACCATCTACACTGAAATCAATGCATCTACTACAGGAAACCTTCTTCCCTCTCTCCCCCATATATATCTATATATCCATCCATCTCTCCTTTTTCTCTTTATCTCACCCCACCATACACACACTCTCTCTCACTCCATATCTATCAATTTCCTTGTCCCTCCCTCCTTCTCTCCATCTATCTTTTTTTCTCTTCACCTTCCATCTATATCTATACCTCACTCTATCTCTCTATATCAACTCCAAAACATAAACTCTCTTTCTCCAATCTATCTATCTATCTATCACTCCCTCCTCCTATCTCTCTCTCTCTCTCTCGCTTCTATGTCTATTCCTTCCTGCTACCCTTTCTCCCTCTCTCTCCATCTTCTTTATCACTCCCTCTCTCTCTCTCTCCACCTTTCACCCTCTATGTCTTTATTCTTACCTCCCCCTCTCTTCCTCTCCATCTTCATATCTCTTTCCCTACCTCTCTTCACTCTCTCTCTTCCTTTCTCTCCCCCTCCCTCTCTCTCTCTATCTTCACCTTCCAACTTTGTTACCATATGCCTCTCTCTCTCCTTCTCTCCATATCTCCTTATTTGTCTCTTTATCTCACCCCCAAACATAAACAATCCACCTTAATCTCTCCCAGGTCACTCCCCCTCTCTCTCCACTACTCACTCTCTATGTATTTATTCTTCCCTCCCTCTCTCTTCATCCAGCTCCATCTCTCAATCCCTCCCTCTCTCCCCCTCCAAATCCATATTTCTATCCCTCCCTCTCTCCTCCCCTCTCTCCTCATCTCTTTCAAGTCGCCTCTCCTTTCCTTCCTCTCTCTCCCTTTCTCTCCTACCTCCCTTTCTCTTCCCCCATCTCTCTCTCTCTCTCTCTCTCTCTCTCCTACAATCCCCTCTTCCCCCATCACTCTCTTCCTCTACACTGTAATCAAATAGGATTAGAAGTCACCATCTACACTGAAATCAATGCATCTACTGTAGGAAACCTTATTCCCTCTCTCCCCCATATATATCTATATATCCATCCATCTCTCCTTCTTTTTCTCTTTATCTCACCCCACCATACACACACTCTCTCTCACTCCATATCTATCAATTTCCTTGTCCCTCCATCCTTCTCTCCATCTATCTTTTTTTCTCTTCACCTTACATCTATATCTATATCTCACTCTATCTCTCTATATCAACTCCAAAACATAAACTCTCTTTCTCCAATCTATCTATCTATCTATCTATCACTCCCTCCTCCTCTCTCTCTCTCTCTCTCTCTATTCCTTCCTGCTACCCTTTCTCCCTCTCTCTCCATCTTCTTTATCACTCCCTCTCTCTCTCTCTCCACCTTTCACCCTATATGTCTTTATTCTTACCTCCCCCTCTCTCCCTCTCCATCTTCATATCTCTTTCCCTACCTCTCTTCACTCTCTCTCTTCCTATCTCTCCCCCCCCCCCCCCTCCTCTCTCTCTATCTTCACCTTCCAACTTTGTTACCATATGCCTCTCTCTCTCCTTCTCTCCCCCCTTCTCTCCATATCTCCTTGTTTGTCTCTTTATCTCACACCCAAACATAAACACTCCACCTTCATCTCTCCCTTGTCACTCCCCCTCTCTCTCTCCACTACTCACTCTCTATGTATTTATTCTTCCCTCCCTCTCTCCTCATCCAGCTCCATCTCTCAATACATCCCTCTCTCCCCCTCCAAATCCATATTTCTATCCCTCCCTCTCTCCTCCCCTCTCTCCTCTTCTCTTTCAAGTCGCCTCTCCTTTCCTTCCTCTCTCTCCCTTTCTCTCCTACCTCCTTTTCTCTTCCCCAATCTCTCTCTCTCTCTCTCTCTCTCTCCATCCCTCAATCCCTCCCTCTCTCCCCATCCAAATAAATATTTATATCCCTCCCTCTCTCCTCCTCTCTTTCAAGTCCCCTCCCTTTTCCTTCCTCTATCTCCCTTTATCTGCTACCTCCCTTTATCTTTCCCCATCTCTCTCTCTCTCTCTCTCCTACAATCCTCTCTTCCCCCATCACTCTCTTCCTTTCTCTCATCATTCCTCTCTCACCTCCTTCTATTTGACCCCCCAGCTCTCTTTCTTTCTCTCTCTCTCTGTCCCCCAATCCTCTCTCTTCCCCCATCACTCTATCTCACTCTCCAACTATCTTACTATTTATATCCCTTTATCCTTCTCTCCCCCTTGTCTCCATCACTCCTCCTTTCTCCTTCTCTCCCCCTTGTCTCCATCGCTCTTATGTATCTTTATCCCACCCATAAGCATACACACTCTCTCTCCATCTCTCCCTTCTCACTCCCTCTCTATGTATTTCTTCTTCCTTTCCTCGCTCCGCTTTTAGATCCATCTCTCTATCCCTCCTTCTCTCCTCCACCTCTCATCCCTTCTCTCTCTCCCTTTCTCTCATACCTCCCTCTCCCTTCCCCCTTCTTTCTCTCTCTCTCACTCTCTACCCTCCAATCCTCTCTCCTTCTCCCTCCCTCTCTCCTTATCTCTCTCCCACCTCCATCTTTATGTCTCCCTCTCCCTCTCTTACCCTTCTCTAACTCTCTCACTCTTCTCACTCTCTCTCTCTTCATTCCTCTTCTCCCTTCTCCTCCAATTTATCTCCATATCTCCCTTGTCACTCCCCCTATTTCTCCACCTCTATCATATATCATGATATATTAATATATATTACAATATAATAAATTTAATATTCTATTAATCTAAACATATTAAATTTAATAATATTAATGTTAGGGTTAATAATGTTTTTTTTGCATGGTATTAATAATAATTTGGTCCATGGTATTTGACCCTTATACTTCATATATAATTAGATCTTGATTTCTAATCGTATTTGATATATTTTTATTTATTTACCTTACCTCTTTATACCTCTTTTATATTTACTTATTTACCATATCTATTTTATAAATATATTATTTGGCACATGGTATTTTCTCATGGTATTATTAATAATTTGACCCATGGTATTTGGCCCATGGTATTAACAATAATTTTTCCCATAGGCTTCACCTAAATAAAACCTGTTTTTGAGTTTTTGTAAATATAAAGTGGTTTATTGAGTAGATATAAAAATCAGTTTTATTTATTTACCATACCTCTAGTTTATTTATATTTTTATTTATTTACCATACCTCCTGAGTAATATAAAAAGAGGTTTTATTTATTTACCATACCTATGGTTTATTTATATTTTTACGTATTTACCATATTTTATTTATTTACCATTTCACTTTTTTGAGTGTTAGTAAACTCTTCATATTTTAAGTTTGTATTGTTTAAAGATATTTTTAATAAATTTTTAATTGTTCATTTATATGTTTATGTAAGCTATTGTTCAGACCAACATTTTTTTTTTGGCTTCCGACATACTTACACATCGGGGTCATACTGGGCTGTAGAATGCGCCTCTGGGTGCAATAATATAATTTTCATTCAATAGTCAATAATATATATATATATATATATATATATATATATATATATATATATATATATCAAGAATAGAAGGTCTCCCATAAACATGCTAGATATTATATGCCACAATAAAATTATATGATCTATACAACTTTCTCAGAAAACTATGGGAGAGAGAACATTACTCGAAACCAATGGTCTACCACTAGCAAATCCCCCCCAGCTCAAAATTTTTACCTCTAGGAACAACAACCTCTACTATATTCGTTAGTGGTATTTTACAATTTCTTCCCCAAAAAAATTTCCTAGCAGCGCCCTACTTTTAGGGCTTTCAACCCTTTAATTACCTAGTATTTTTCTTTTGGTTAGGAAAAAGTATTTCCATTTTCCATTAAATAACACCTTTCTCTCCTGCTATTTTTTTCTCTTAATTTCTACCCAACATAGCATTTATCTCTAAATATGTTCTAATTTCCACTTAGCATAATTTTTCTCTCCCATTATGCTATACACATAATGACATTTCTCTCCTTGGATTGTTAGGAGAAATATTTGGGAAGGTACAACATGTGGACTTGACAAATTAATAGTTTTATATATTAGAAAGAACTCTCTATTGCTCATTTCCTCTATCCCATACATTCCAAAAAAAAAAACATTTATTATTAATATACAATTTAATTACGTAATTAATAAATTCAAATCGTGTTGAACACATCCATTAAGTTCAAAAAATAATGACAATATTCTAAAAATATCAATGTCTTTAAAAAAAAAATCACGAGGGTATCACATCTTCCCCCCTCAAAATAAGCACTATCCACGATGTTTTTTAGTTCCCATTACTTTTGGAAGAAGCTAGGAAATTCTTCACACATTTTGTCCTCCATCTTCCAAATAGCCTCCTCTAGGATAAAGTTCTTCCATTACACTTTAAAATTGGAAATGAGTTGATTCCATAGTGAATTTTCCCTTTGATATAATTTGACCTAGAATTATTCTTCTCATGTTCCATTTTCTTAGGGCTATATTTTTATTTTATTTAGATAAATGCATATCTTCATTTTCATATTAAATTCACCCCAAAAAATCATATCATTATTCATATTTACAACATTATTCAAAAACATATGCAATTATAAAGAAATAATAAGTTCATCATTAATGTAACATAACATAAACGAAAAATAGAAGAAAAACATTCACACATAACGAGACTAGGCAAAACCCTGCTCCGAGGAAAACCCTTTCAAATTATTCTTCTTATTAGATCATCATTGAATTATTCAAAAAAAGAGAGTACAATGATACATAACTTCAACCATAATCCTATCTATAGAAATCAACCAAATAACCTCCATTAGATGAACACAAAAAATTTAACAATGAAAACCTAATTCAGAAGCCTACGGTCAACTTCCCAACTCTGCTAACAACTGACGAAACCTATGGTCAACTATAAAATTCAAACAGTAGATTCCAACCACATGAAAATAGTGACGTGTGTGCGACTGAAACCCTCCAACCGTATGCATGAGCCTGCATTTTTTTGGTTGCAATCGAAATTCTCGTGAAGCATATCTAAAACTAGAAACCAAAACCCTAAACACACGTATGAGCTTCAAACTATGGAATCATCGACTTATATGAACCAATCTCCATGACCCAGCCTTATAATTGTGTGATCCAAACCCAAAGAAATAGGAATCATCTTGATGATTTTTAAATGACCGTCACTTGAGTTGTTTTTATAGTCATTCATGGGTGTCTAATTAACATTTTGGGACAACTTGTCCTTTTGTGGACATGTGGGATTTTCATCACAATTATACTTTCCCTTGTCCAAATTAAGTGCTTCAATAGTAAAAATTGGTCCTCTCGAAAAGAGGAATATAGCCCCATGATTGGAATTTGTGGTTGAGCTCCGAAACTCCATCTGAGCTATAGAGAAATTCCAAATGAATCATGTAATCATCACAGGCTCCTATCATCAAATCATTTCCTCTCTCAAGTATCACATCATAAAATGTCATCACTCGTCATTTTTTCTCATCTCTACTTATCCCTGCTTATCTATTGATTCTCTATGCTCATATGTTGAGCATTCTCAAATCTAAAAGAATAAGGATTTGAAAATGGAGGCGAGCTTAAGATACCAACCTAAGTCCATCAAGGAGTGACTTCTACCACATAGAATCACTTCTAGCACAGAACCCAATTCTACTTCCCAGGAAACATGAGATAACTTATCATCAAGGATCCTCGTTAAACCTAGAATCACATCGAGGAGAACATTTCTACAAAAAATCGAATGAGAATGAGGAAGGTCATATGGGACACTCTCACCTATTGTCTATGATAGTGGCGAAGCTCCTATGGGACACTCTTACCCCAACTCATGTCATTGAGAAATATGAGAGATACATGTCACTGAACAAGGATCACGACCATCCCATTGTGTAATCAATGCGTGAGATAGCACTTTCTATATGATGTAAGGATCACAAGAATCCTATCGCTTGTTGATATTCCCAACAATGACACTGAGGAGTCCTATGGTAGAACACCTGCATCATAATTAACTTGTCTCAGACACCTCAAACCTATCTAAATTCATTGGAGAGATGGTGAACAAATCCCAACAAGCCCAACTTGTCAGTATGATGCGAAATGGGGTATACTATGAATAGATCAAAATAGGGAATAAAAATATTCCACCCTATGGGAAAAAAATAGGGTTAATGCCCTATTGTCTAGAGATCCCTCAACACTAGGAGTCATCATCTCATTTCCACAAAATGGGAGCTCAGAAGAGGGGGATCTAGATTACTGTCCCTGATCAATCCTACACTTTTTATATCAAAAACATTTCAAGGTGTTCATATCTGGTACTGACTTAAATAACTCACTGAAGAGTTCAATCATAGTGTCTCAATAGTATAAATCTCTTATTCATGTAGGAAATAAAATCAAACATTATATTATAGAACATATATATCAAAAAAATCATACCTTATTCATCCTCCCATTCATGATGGAAGAAGCCATAGTCTTAAGCTTTTTTTGGACAGTAGCACTGAGTCGATATATGAAGATATATCAGTGACATCAATATACGAGATTCTCCTCCAATAATATCCCACTCTTTATTATCTCAATGTATCACTATCATATCGAAAACCTTTTCAAAATAACTCTCCAAAGAGTTCCTTCAACCCACCTCACTGCTATCCATGATAGCAACATTGTACTCAACCTCAACTATGCTTAAAGTTACAAACTTATCATACAAAATACCATGGCAGATCTCATACTAAGAAGACAACCAGATGTGCTAATCTCGTCAATAAAGATCCAAAATAAGATCAATACATCCATGATGTCATATGTCATAGGAAGAATATCTCAGACTAAAAATTGATCATCCCTTGCAAATATTGCAAAGTGAGCTTGGCGACAACCCAATGTGTATGAAGTGCCCCAATCATGAATTGACTCTAATTTTTATATGAAAAACATACATATAGGGATGGGTGTTCACGCATGACATCGATGCTTTAATCAAATATCGATTTCTAATTTAGGTTCAACAATATATATGCATAATATTCTTGAAATTCAATCGGAGTTTCCAAGGATTTTCGTTTCCACTATCCAAAAAATATTCAATAAATTTTATTTCCCAAAATTTAGAAACCAATTCATCGTGGCCCGATTCTACAATTTGAAGTTTAGATGAAAAAACCCCCTTAGTTTGACCATCATAGGTTCATTACTTGTCAATAATATACCATATGCATATAAAACGAAAATCTATGTCAAACCTTGGACCACTTTTGAAGTAGAGGTTTGGATTGGCACATCTTCCTCCCTTCACAAAGTAACTCTCAATGTGAAGTTACTAGGTTGTATAAGATTGCTTCAAATCATATAATATT
This sequence comes from Pinus albicaulis, assembly GCA_034641835.2. Classification (NCBI taxonomy): domain Eukaryota; kingdom Viridiplantae; phylum Streptophyta; class Pinopsida; order Pinales; family Pinaceae; genus Pinus; species Pinus albicaulis. The sequence continues at coordinate 693,250,472 of CM076574.1, forward strand.
ATTTGCAAACATTATATTGATCAAACCAATATATTGAGCCCCACATTATCAATATTGTGCAATCAAATCAACTAAGTGAGCTTATGAAGCCTTGTATGCCAGAAAAAAACGAATATCAAAGCCATAAAAATTTATTCCACTATCATTACGACCAACTCTTCAAACCAGGTGTTAGGTTGACTTCACATCCAAATATCAAGTTACAACCTTATCTATTTTCATGTCAAATTTTTTTATTTAACAAGCAATATCAAGCCAAAATTTATCCATCCATCCTCCTGATCATAATATAAATCATTTTTGTCACTAGATGCAAAAGAATACATTCATTGTGAGATCATTGCATACTAAATCACAACTATTTTCAATTCAACCAATGTGCCAATACCAATATTAATCATTGAGAGTAACTATGCACATACTTTCATGTCACATCAGGGTAAATCACCATTTTCAAATACGAAATCAGACCAAAACTCTACTTTTTTATCATTGAAATCAATCAATGAATAAGTCAAATCATATGTATGAATTTTCAAGTGTCATGCTAAGATTTCGTTACTGGTCACCTATATTAAACTAATAAAAAAAATTCGATCAAACCCTTGCAATTGTTATCAATTACTTACATATAGTAACTTTAATGATCAAATCAAAATAACATGCTGAAATGCATATTTTGGTCCAATGCAAGAACATTTTTTCTCAAAACATTCACATTCTCAATAGTAAGCCAAATATTCAAGCATCCTTGCCCATGTAATTTTCTATTGTGTGCTCCATATTTGTAGGATTGTCATACTCAGAGTGTGCTATTGGTTTTATACACATAGATTTAGTTTTTTTGTCCTAGAGGCAGAAATGTACCCATATGCCTTCTTCCATGCAATTGGGAGGCATATAACCACACTCTTAAGAATTATTCAATGCGATTTGATATTACACAAGATGAAACCTTATCTTCACAAAGAAGAACTTGTTGCAGATAGAAAACATTAGACATTTTTCTATTTATGTCCAAAAATATTAGTTCAACAATAAATAATCTTCTATATGTTTAATGCAAATGATAATAGGTGTAGGGATCTTATGTAGAGTTTCTCCTTCTTAATGATAAGCCACTTCAGTTATAATAATTCAAGTCATCAACTTGTCTAGCATAATATTCTCATGCATCAAGAAAACTATTGGGTATATCAAATTATTAGACATGTTATTTTATTTAGATAAATGCATATCTTCATTGTCATATTAAATTCACCCAAAAAAATCATATCATTATTCATATTTACAACATTATTCAACAACATATGCAATTATAAAGAAATAATAACTTCATCATTAATGTAACATAACATAAACAAAAAATAGAAGAAAATCATTCACACATAACGAGACTAGGGAAAACCCCGCTCCGAGGAAAACCCTTTCAAATTATTCTTCTTATTAGATCATCGTTGAATTATTCAAAAAAAGAGAGTACAATGATACATAACTTAAACCATAATCCTATCTATATAAATCAACCAAATAACCTCCATTAGATGAACACAACAATTTTAACAATGAAAACCTAATTCAGAAGCCTGCGGTCAACTGCCCAACTCTGCTAACAACTGACGAAACCTATGGTCAACTATAAAATTCAAATAGTAGATTCCAACCACATGAAAATAGTGACGTGTGTGCGAATAAAGCCCTCCAACTGTATGCATGATCCTGCATTTTGGTGGTCGCAATCGAAATTCTCGTGAAGCATATCTAAAACTGGAAACCAAAACCCTAAACACACGTATGAGCTTCAAACTGTGAAATCATCGACTTATATGAACCAATATCCATGACCCGGCCTTATACTTGTGTGAGCCAAACCCAAAGAAATAGGAATGATCTTGGTGATTTTTAAATGAGCGTCACTTGACTTGCTTTTATAGTCATTCATGGGTGTCTAATTAATCTTTAGGGACAACTTGTCCTTTTGTGGACATGTGGGATTTTCATCACAATTATACTTTCCCTTGTCCTAATCAAGTGCTTCAATAGTAAAAATTGGTCCTCTCGAAAAGAGAAATATTCCTCGAAAGAGGAATATAGTCCCATGATTGGAATGTCTTGGTTCAGAACTCTGTGCATCACAAATACGACTACGAGAGAAAATATTAATGCATCATGTAATCCACCAGGGCTCCTATCATCAGATCTCTCTCAGTCTCATCACTTCTCATCATTTTTTCTCATCTCTACTTATCCCTACTTATCTATTGATTGTCTATGCTCATATGTTGGGAATTCTGAAATCTAAAAGAATAAGGATTTGAAAATGGAGGCGAGCTTAAGATACCAACCTAAGTCCATCGAGGAGTGACTTCTACCACATAGAATCACTTCTAGCACAGAGCCCAATTCTACTTCCCGGGAAACATGAGATAACTTATCATCAAGGATCCTCGTTAAACCTATAATCACATCGAGGATCACATTTCTACAAAAAATCCAATGAGAATGAGGAAGGTCATATGGGACACTGTCACCTATTGTCTATGATAGTGGCGAAGCTCCTATGGGTCACTCTTACCCCAACTCATCTCATTGAGCAATATGAGAGATACATGTCACTGAACAAGGATCACAACCATCCCATTGTGTAATCAATGTGTGAGATAGCACTTTCTATATGAGGTCAGGATCACAAGAATCCTATCGCTTGTTGATCTTCCCAACAATGACACTGAGGAGTCCTATGGTAGAACACTTGCATCATAATTAACTTGTCTCAGACACCTCAAACCTATCTAAATTCATTGGAGAGATGGTGAACGAATCCCAACAAGCCCAACTTGTCAGTATGATGCGAAATGGGGTATACTATGCATAGATCAAAATAGGGAATAAAAATATTCCACCCTATGGGAAAAAAAATAGGGTTAATGCCCTATTTTATAGAGATCCCTCAACACTAGGAGTCGTCATCTCAGTTCCACACAATGGGATCTCAGACGAGGGGGAGCTAGATTAGTGTCCCTGATCAATCCTACACTTTTTATATCAAAAACATTTCAAGGTGCTCATATCTGGTACTAACTTAAATAACTCATTGAAGAGTTCAATCATAGTGTCTCAATAGTGTAAATCTCTTGTTCATGTAGGAAATAAAATCAAACATTATATTATAGAACATATATATCAAAAAATTCATACCTTATTCATCCTCCCATTCATGATGGAAGAAACCACAGTCTTAAGCTTTTTTTGGATAGTAGCACTGAATCGATATATGAAGATATATCAGTGACATCAATATACGAGATTCTCCTCCAATAATATCCCACTCTTTATTATCTCAATGTATCACTATCATATCCAAAACCTTTTCAAAATAACTCTCCAAAGAGTTCCTTCAACCCGCCTCACTGCTATCCATGATAGCAACATTGTACTCAACCTCAACTGTGCTTAAAGGTACAAATTTATCATCCAAAATACCATGGTAGATGTCATACTAAGAAGACAACCAGATGCGATCATCTCGTCAATAAAGATCCAAAATAAGATCAATACATCCATGATGTCACCTGTCATAGGAAGAATATCTCAGACTAAAAATTTATCATCCCATGCAAATATTGCAAAGTGAGCTTGGCGACAACCCAATGTGTATGAATTGCCCCAATCATGAATTGACTCTAATTTTTATATGAAAAACATACATATAGGGATGGGTGTTCACGCATGACATCGATGCTTTAATCAAATATCGATTTCTAATTTAGGTTCAACAATATATATGCATAATATTCTTGAAATTCAATCGGAGTTTCCAAGGATTTTCGTTTCCACTATCCAAAAAATATTCAATAAATTTTATTTCCCAAAATTTAGAAACCAATTCATCGTGGCCCGATTCTACAATTTGAAGTTTAGATGAAAAAACCCCCTTAGTTTGACCATCATAGGTTCATTACTTGTCAAGAATATACCATATGCATATAAAATGAAAATCTATGTCAAACCTTGGACCACTTTTGAAGTAGAGGTTTGGATTGGCACATCTTCCTCCCTTCAAAAAGTAACTCTCAATGTGAAGATACTAGGTTGTATAAGATTGCTTCAAATCATATAATATTATTTGCAAACATTATATTGATCAAACCAATATATTGAGCCCCACATTATCAATATTGTGCAATCAAATCAACTAAGTGAACTTATGAAGCCTTGTATGCCAGAAAAAAATGAATATCAAAGCCATAAAAATTTATTCCACTATCATTACGACCAACTCTTCAAACCAGGTGTTAGGTTGACATCACATCCAAATATCAAGTTACAACCTTATCTATTTTCATGTCAAAATTTTTTATTTAACAAGCAATATCAAGCCAAAATTTATCCATCCATCCTCCTGATCATAATATAAATCATTTTTGTCACTAGATGCAAAAGAATACATTCATTGTGAGATCATTGCATACTAAATCATAACTATTTTCAATTCAACCAATGTGCCAATACCAATATTAATCATTGAGAGTAACTATGCACATACTTTCATGTCACATCAGGGTAAATCACCATTTTCAAATACGAAATCAGACCAAAACTCTACTTTTTTATCATTGAAATCAATCAATGAATAAGTCAAATCATATCTATGAATTTTCAAGTGTCATGCCAAGATTTCGTTACTGGTCACCTATATTAAACTAATAAAAAAAATTCTATCAAACCCTTGCAATTGTTATCAATTACTTACATATAGTAACTTTAATGATCAAATCAAAATAACATGCTGAAATGCATATTTTGGTCCAATGCAAGAACATTTTTTCTCAAAACATTCACATTCTCAATAGTAAGCCAAATATTCAAGCATCCTTGCCCATGTAATTTTCTATTGTGTGCTCCATATTTGTAGGATTGTCATACTCATAGTGTGCTATTGGTTTTATACACATAGATTTAGTTTTTTTGTCCTAGAGGCAAAAATGTACCCATATGCCTTCTTCCATGCAATTGGGAGGCATATAACTACACTCTTAAGAATTATTCAATGCGATTTGATATTACACAAGATGAAACCTTATCTTCACAAACAAGAACTTGTTGCAGATAGAAAACATTAGACATTTTTCTATTTATGTCCAAAAATATTAGTTCAACAATAAATAATCTTCTATATGTTTAATGCAAATGATAATAGGTGTAGGGATCTTATGTAGAGTTTCTCCTTCTTAATTATAACCCACTTCAATTATAATAATTCAAGTCATCAACTTGTCTACCATAATATTCTCATGCATCAAGAAAACTATTGGGTATATCAAATTATTAGACATGTTATTTTATTTAGATAAATGCATATCTTCATTTTGATATTAAATTCACCCAAAAAAATCATATCATTATTCATATTTACAACATTATTCAACAACATATGCAATTATAAAGAAATAATAACTTCGTAATTAATGTAACATAACATAAACGAAAAATAGAAGAAAATCATTCACACATAACGAGACTAGGGAAAACCCCGCTCCAAGGAAAACCCTTTCAAATTATTCTTCTTATTATATCATCATTGAATTATTCAAAAAAAAAGAGTACAATGATACATAACTTCAACCATAATCCTATCTATAGAAATCAACCAAATAACCTCCATTAGATGAACACAACAATTTTAACAATGAAAACCTAATTCAGAAGCCTGTGGTCAACTGCCCAACTCTCCTAACAACTGACGCAACCTATGGTCAACTATAAAATTCAAACAATAGATTCTAACCACATGAAAATAGTGACGTGTGTGTGACTGAAACCCTCCAACCGTATGCATGATCCTGCATTTTGGTGGTTGCAATCGAAATTCTCGTTAAGCATATCTAAAACTGGAAACCAAAACCCTAAACACACGTATGAGCTTCAAACTGTGAAATCATTGACTTATATGAGCCAATCTCCATGACCCAGCCTTATACTTGTGTGAGCCAAACCCAAAGAAATAAGAATGATCTTAATGATTTTTAAATGAGCGTCACTTGACTTGTTTTTATATTCATTCATGGGTGTCTAATTAATCTTTTGGGAAAACTTGTCCTTTTGTGGACATGTGGGATTTTCATCACAATTATACTTTCCCTTGTCCAAATTAACTGCTTCAATATTAAAAATTGGTCCTCTCGAAAAGAGGAATATAGTCCCATGATTGGAATTTGTGGTTGAGCTCCAAAACTCCATCTGAGCTACAGAGAAATTCCAAATGCATCACGTAATCATCACAGGCTCCTATCATCAAATCGTTTCCTCTCTCAAGTATCACATCATAAAATGTCATCACTCGTCATTTTTTCTCATCTCTACTTATCTACTAATTGTCTATGCTTATATGTTGAGCATTCCCAAATATAAAAGAATAAGGATTTGACAATGGAGGCGAGCTTAAGATACCAGCCTAAGTCCATCGAGGAGTGACTTCTACCACATAGAATCACTTCTAGCACAGAGCCCAATTCTAATTCCCAGGAAACATGAGATAACTTATCATCAAGGATCCTCGTTAAACCTAGAATCACATCGAGGAGCACATTTCTACAAAAAATCCAATGAGAATGAGGAAGGTCATATGGGACACTCTCACCTATTGTCTATGATAGTGGCGAAGCTCCTATGGGACACTCTTATCCCAACTCATCTCATTGAGAAATATGAGAGATACATGTCACTGAACAAGGATCACAACCATCCCATTGTGTAATCAATGTGTGAGATAGCACTTTCTATATGAGGTAAGGATCACAAGAACCCTATCGATTGTTGATCATCCCAACAATGACACTAAGGAGTCATATGGTAGAACACCTGCATCATAATTAACTTGTCTCAGACACCTCAAACCTATCTAAATTCGTTGGGGAGATGGTGAACGAATCCCAACAATCCAAACTTGTCAGTATGATGCGAAATGGGGTATACTATGCATAGATCAAAATAGGGAATAAAAATATTCCACCCTATGGGAAAAAAATAGGGTTAATGCCCTATTGTCTAGATATCCCTCAACACTAGGAGTCGTCATCTCAGTTCCACACAATGGGAGCTCAGACGAGGGGGAGCTAGATTAGTGTCCGTGATCAATCCTACACTTTTTATATCAAAAACATTTCAAGGTCCTCATATCTGGTACTGACTTAAATAACTCACTGAAGAGTTCAATCATAATGTATCAATAGTATAAATATCTTGTTCATGTAGGAAATAAAATCAAACATTATATTATAAAACTTATATATCAAAAAAATCATACCTTATTCATCCTCCCATTCATGATGGAAGAAACCATAGTCCTAAGCTTTTTTTGGACAGTAGCACTAAATTGATATATGAAGATATATCAGTGAAATCAATATACGAGATTCTCCTCCAATAATATCCCACTCTTTAGTATCTCAATGTATCACTATCATATCCAAAACCTTTTCAAAATAACTCTCCAAAGAGTTCCTTCAACCTGCCTCACTGCTATCCATGATAGGAACATTGTACTCAACCTCAACTGTGCTTAAAGGTACAAAATTATCATCCAAAATACCATGGCAGATCTCGTACTAAGAAGACAACCAGATGTGCTCATCTCGTCAATAAAGATCCAAAATAAGATCAATACATCCATGATGTCACATGTCATGGGAAGAATATCTCAGACTAAAAATTGATCATCCCATGCAAATATTGCAAAGTGAGCTTGGCGACAACCCAATGTGTATGAAGTGCCTCAATCATGAATTGACTCAAATTTTTCTATGCAAAACATATAGATAGGGATGGGTGTTCACGCGTGACATCGATGCTTTAATCAAATATCGATTTCTAATTTAGGTTCAACAATATATGTGCATAATATTCTTGAAATTCAATCAGAGTTTCCAAGGATTTTCATTTCCACTATCCAAAAAATATTCAATAAATTTTATTTTTCCAAAATTTAGAAACTAATTCATCGTGGTCCGATTCTTCAATTTGAACTTTAGATGAAAAACCCCCCTTAGTTTGACCATCATAGGTTTATTACTTGTCAAGAATATACCATATGCATATAAAACTAAAATCTATATCAAACCTTGGACCACTTTTGAAGTAGAGGTTTGGATTGGCACATCTTCCTCCCTTCACCAAGTAACTCTCAATGTGAGGATACTAGGCTTGAGAAGATTGCTTCAAATCATATAATATTATTTGCAAACATATATTGGTCAAACCAATATATTCAGCCCCGCTTTATCAATATTGTGCAATCAAATCAACTAAGTGAACTTATCAAGCCTTGTATGCCAGAAAAAAATGAATATCAAAGCCATAAAAATTTATTCCACTATCATTATGACCAAATCTTCAAACCAGGTGTTAGGTTGACATCACATCCAAATATCAAGTTACAACCTTATCTATTTTCATGTCAAATTTTTTATTTAACAAGCAATATCAAGCCAAAATTTATCCATCCATCCTCCTGATCATAATATAAATCATTTTTGTCACTAGATGCAAAAGAATACATTCATTATGAGATCATTACATACTAAATCAAAACTATTTTCAATTCAACCAATGTGCCAATACCAATGTTAATCATTGAGAGTAACTATGCACATACTTTCATGTCACGTCAGGGTAAATCACCATTTTCAAATACGGAATCAGACCAGAGCTCTACTTTTTTATCATTTAAATCAATCAATGCATAAGTCAAAGCATATCTATGAATTTTCAAGTGTCATGCCAATATTTCGTTACTGGTCACCTATATTAAACTAATAAGAAAAATTCTATCAAACCCTTGAAATTTTTATCAATTACTTACATATAGTAACTTCGATGATCAAATCAAAATAACATACTGAAATGCATATTTTGCTCCAATGCAAGAACATTTTTTCTCAAAACATTCACATTCTCAATAGTAAGCCAAATATTCAAGCGTCATTGCTCATGTAATTTTCTATTGTGTGCTCCATATTTGTAGGATTGTCATACTCATAGTGTGCTGCTGGTTTTATACACATAGATTTAGTTTTTGTGTCCTAGAGGCAGAACTGCACCCATATGCCTTCTTCCATGCAATTGGGAGGCATATAACCACACTCTTAAGAATTATTCAATGCGATTTGATATTACACTAGATGAAACCTTATCTTCCCAAAGAAGAACTTGTTGCAGATAGAAAACATTAGACATTTTTCTATTTATGTCCAAAAATATTAGTTCAACAATAAATAATCTTCTATATGTTTAATGAAAATGATAATAGGTGTAGGGATCTTATGTAGAGTTTCTCCTTCTTAATGATAAGCCACTTCAATTATAATAATTCAAGTCATCAACTTGTCTAGCATACTATTCTCATGCATCAAGAAAACTATTAGGTATATCGAATTATTAAACATGTTTACATCATAGTTAGAACATCTTAGCATAAACTATTTCATCATGAAATATGAAAATGACATCAAACTTTCATCAAGGGTTAGAGTCATATGATTAGGAATGGCGAGAGGATATCATCATATTTCAAGGATCATAATCACTACAATACTTATTTTAGATTTATTCAAATATTAAGTGAGGACATTCCATTTTCCCATATTGTTAATTAATAGGCCAAGATCAACAGGAATATCCTCAACAATAATATTATTTTTAGACTTTTATCATCAAGTTTACAATGTTTGTTACAAGCATTATAAATAATAGCAGGCTTCAATAATAAGAACTAATGTGCTAGCATTCTAAATGGTACTAGGAAATCCATCATGTCTAAAATGTAACATACTTTTTCAAATATCAAGATCACCAATATGTACCATAAATCAAACTTACTCTCATGCACATATATGAGTCATTCATAAACGTTAAATTCCCACAATACCTGAGGGCTTAGCTTGCCATATAATGTTGCAACTAAGTCATAACAATTATACAATACCCCATACATACCTTGTAGTATTTGGATACATGTGCACCTTGACATTTGGAGTTGATGCACTTTTTCAAATTTTCATCACGTCCCTCTATCCTTTTTGAGCACTAGATCTTGAACCATCTATATTTTTTTGCACCTAAGATGCTTTCAAGAAGGATCCACTTATCAAATCTCATCACGAGGTTACAAGAATCTAAATACTCAAATATATGTGTAGGAAGTACAATCAAGGATGAAATCCATAAATCAAACCAAAAGTAAGGACATAAGGAAGTAATATAAATTGAAAAAGTACTTATATTTAATGAGAGGTTATGATCTCCCTCTTGAACAAGTGAGATATGACTGCATATTGTCCATATAACATTGTTTCCTTCATAATATTTCAATCAACTCCATCAACAACCAAACCTAAATGAGACTATCCCAACTAGTGCTACATAAAACATGTCTAAAGTGCTAGAACATATTCAGAGTGACCATGCTAGGGTTTCCAGATTGCATATCTCAAATATTTTTCATAATCCATTTTTTTTCCAAACCCTAAATTCATAATATCCATCAAAACCTAATAAAAAAATTTCCTAGAATTTTCTTCAAACCCTATCCTTATTTTATGTCTCCATGTTAAATTTTCATAGGGCTATATTGTTCTTTTCTTTAGATAATTACATATCTTTATTTACATATTAATTTCACCCCAAAACATCATATCATTATTCATGTTTACAACATTATCCAGCAACATATGCAAATATAGAAATAACATCATCATAATTAATGCAACGGAACATAAAGGAACAATAGAAGAAAAGCATTCACTCATAGAGGCACCAGGATTAGTTGGAGACAACAACCAAACCCACTTTGGGGAAAACCATTTCAAATTATTCTTCTTATTAGAGTGGCATTGAATGATTTAGAAAACGAGACTAGAATGATCCATAACTTAAACCATAATCCTATCTAAACAAATTGACCAAACTAATTTGAATTATATCCACAAAATCCAAAAAAATCAACAAAGTGTTCAGAAAGAAAGCACATAGTGACAATTACCTTCACATTGATTCACACTACTACCCTGCTCAAAAGATAGGGATTATTATGACTCTTTTCACCCAATCCTTCATAATATATGACGGAAATCATGTTGAAGAAGAAATTCAATATTTAAAAAGGGCATTATTAGAATTGGTATATAAAAATAAAGACATTATCAAAGCAATTCAAAGGGTGAGATTAAGAAATAAAAGAGATTCACCTAATGAGTCTTGATTTGCTAAAGCATATAGTCCATATATTAAGGGAGTCATAGACAAGGTGGCCATGGTTGTAGTGAAGATGAACATTAAAACATATTTCAAGCCTCTAATGACCATCAGAAAAAGGATGAAATCTCTCAAAGACAAACATGAGCACCTTGAATAAAAAGGTGTGTACAAAATTAAATGCTCTTGTGGGGATTGCTATATTGGAGAAACAGTGAGGAATTTCAATATTGGGTTTTAAAAACATGGCATAGGCATCATAAATTGAAGAATTAGAACCTCGACTTTAGCTAAGAACTCCAATAAAATTAGTCACCACATTTCTCTTCAAGATGTTGAGGTCATTGGTAATGAAAAACATCATTTCAAGCATTTAGTTTGTGAAGCTCTTGAAATCAGAAAACACCCTAACACCCTCAATAGGGTTGGAGATTTGAAGGTTAGCAAAAATTGGATCCTCGTTCTTCCTTGCTCTATGGAATAAGTACCTTACCCATAAGACTCCTTAATGTGCGTACTTCCGTTTTCCCTCTCCTTTCACTTAACCCCATCGTCCTTTATTGTTGATCATAATTTCCTGTCACACCACTTACATTAAGGTGCACATAATCCTCCTTCCTCCCCCTTCGCTTGGTCATTGCCTCCTCTTCTTAATATCATTACTTTCTTTCATCTCTTTCTCTTTTTCTCTTTTTTCCCTTCGGCTCATTCCATATCCTCACCTCCATTTTTCCTTTTCCTTCTCATTAATAACAAATCCTCTAAAATGATTTCTTAATTAACCTAACTTTTATTAATAATTAAGATTCCATATCTTTCTTTTTAAATTATTAACTCTCTACATAAATTTCCAATAGTTAAAAAATAATTTTTTTAATAATTAAGATAAAAGATTTTAAACCTTATTATTAATATCAATAAATAAATATAATTAGTAATAAGTTAAACTGCTACTAGTTAATATTACAATTAATATTAGTAATATGGATGTATTAATTTGGCCCTCACTTACCCTCTTTTCTTTGTACTAATAAAATAATTTAATTAATTCATATTCCTTTTTAATATTAATTTCATTATTATAAACCACTAAAATAATTCTATTATTATTTCTAATAACATGTAAATTTATAATGGAATGTATTAATAAATTTAGTAGTTATAACACAAAAATTAATTGGATTATGTTTTGGATATAATTGATTTCTTTTTATCATTATAATAAATATCATTATTTTAAAAATTTATTCAATTAAATAAATAATTAAAATAAAATAAATAATGGAATAAAATAATTAATTAAATTAAATTATATATATATATATATATATATATATATATATATATATATATATATATATATATTATTGTAAGTTATTTTTCTCCTTTCATTTCCATCATGTATTAATATTCTTTGATTAACTTTCTTCCGAGTAGGTTTTCACTTGATCATGAGTCTTGTTTTACACTAGAAAAATAGACTTTGAACGTTCATAGCCTTCATAAAAAAAATGTACACCAAAATAAACCTACAAACTATTAAAATTAACATTAGTTTATAGTACTATCATCAAGTGCTATTTTCCTTTTGAGTTTTTGAATATATCGAAGTCTCACGAGTAAAACCTCATACAAACTTGTCTGGATACATGTTGAAGAAACAATTCGTGACATATGTTGAACACACAATTCATGAGAGACATAAATGTAACATGAGGATTTGCAAGACCAAATGACAGTACAACAATTTCATAGTCCCTTACCATGTTCTAAATGTGTATGTATTCACCTTTCATTCTTAATTGATGGTAACGAGACCATAATTTTCGAAACGATGTTTTCCATTTAACTTGGTAAAACAAAGCATCTATGCCTAGTATGGATATTTAAATTTCTTTGAAAATACGTTTTCCATTTAACTTGGTAAAACAAATCATCTATCCCTAGTATGGATATTTATTTTTAATAGTTGATTTATTTAGTTTTTTCTATGCACATACTGAATGTTCCATTTTTTATCCTTACAAATAGAACCCGGGCTCTCAAAGTGGAAAACCTTTGTCTTATGTACCTATTGGCCCAAAGTTACACTCATAAAATAGTGTAGAGCCTGGGAACACCTAAACTCCATGTTCAAATTTATATTAATCTTTATTTTTTATTAATTTTTCATTTGTTCCTTTCAGAGTTAGGCCATAAACACTTGTAACTTTGAAAAACACTATTAGGTGTATTTCTTTCAAGTATTTTTAGCCTGAGGCATCGATACACTTCGGGTTTGACAATAAATTATGGGTATGGTAAAGGTATAAATATATATGATAAGTATAGTAAGTGGGGATTTAAGAATCTAGCTATTTTAAATAGATGTAAACAAAATTTGAATTTGAAATTAAAGACATGTAATAATGGATAACAAACATAAATACTCCATAAAATATTAATTCACATCACATAAATGAGATGAATATCATATTAATTAGATTTTATCACAACATATACATTAAAATATGGATGTATCATCAAATTTTGCATGAACAACTATATGTATATAAACCAAAAATTCAAATTCAAATTACATAAAAAAAATTATAAGATCACAAAAGAGAGTGTATAAACCAAGTAAAATTCAAATTAGATCACAAAAGAAAGTACTGACAACCCGTTATGTACTGTAGAATACCATCCTAGATCCCAACTCTAGATTACAAGCCCTGCATAATTTTCAAAAATTCGGATAAGGATTTCTGTACAATATCCCCCCTTTATTTTACATTGCAATAGGGCTTATTGATAAGAATAACCCCCTTATGGGTGGTTCCCACTTTTTCTTATCATCTCTGGCTATTCAAATTATGTGGGTGACTCATTAGAGCATGTGGACTGTAAAGAGGTGTGTTGTAACCTTGTTGTAGATGTTGATGGTGTTTGGGTAGAAGTGGATGCCGCTGGTCCTACAAATTCCTTCAATTGCATTTGCTACCAATATGTGAGTTTACAAAGCTCCAATAACCCTCTTATGGGTGGTTCCCACTTTTTCATATCATCTATAGTTATTCAAATTATGTGGGTGACTCAGTAGAGCATGTGGACGGTAGAGATGTGTATTGTAACCTTTTTGTAGATGTGGATGGTGTATATTGCGTAGAATTGGATGCAGATGGTGGTGCACATTCCTCAAAAAATATGTGAGTATACAAAGCTCCAATAACCCCCTTATGGGTGGTTCCCACTTTTCCATATCAATCTCTAGCTATTCAAATTATGTAGGTGACTGAGTAGAGCATGTGGATTTTAGAGATGCGTATTGTAACATTTTTGTAGATGTGGATGGTGTCTATTGGGTAGAATTGGATGCAGCTGGTGCTACAAATTTCTTCAATTGCATTTGCTACCATATCTAGCGTGCAAAAATATATGAGTATACAATGCTCTAATATTTCATCAAAGGGCACTTTAAATTTGCATTTTCAATCTCGGGATTGTTTAAAGAAAATTTTAGATTAGTGCAAAAATATATGAGTATACAATGCTCCAATATTTCATCAAAGGGCACCTTAAATTTTCACTTTCAATCTCGGAATTGTTTAAAGAAAATTTTAGATTAGTGATTGAGTCATATTGGAGAGGCTACAATCCTTTTAGAATATCCTTCACCTTGAACATTATGGAGAAGGAAGGATGCAAGTTTCTTATGATGTCTTTTGGTGTTAATGCATACTTTTATTTTTCAAATACTATGGGGTTATTTATGGTATAACCTAATAATCTTCTTTCTTTGCCACCTTTCTCTATGTGTCTATGAATCTCGGTAAAACTTTTATGAATAACGGCTTGAAGTGTCCTATAATATTCATCAAATGATCTAACATTTCCTTTGACTTATTTTCAAACTTACTTATAACACTTGTCAATATGAGGAAAAAATGTGGATTGACGTATAAATGTTAGAAACTGCTTTCATTACTTCTTTCATCATATATTTATTTCTCCAAGTGAAAAGAAATAGTTAAAAATAAAACATTTCTAAGATTTAAATGCAATATATATTTAAAAGATAGGCAAATTGATCTAATGCAATGAAATCTAAGAAGAATTTTTACCAACTATATCTAGATAAAGGTAAATAAATAGTACCTAATCTATTACATATAAAAAAATCCCAAAAATAAACTAGCAAAAGCATCTAATACCCAATAAAATGAAATTATGATTTTGTTTCTTTTCGAATACATTCAACTTATAACTATATGGTGAATACATCAATATTTAGAAAAAAAAAAGACAAGACATTCTCTTTGTTTCCCTTTATATCACTTAAGCACTAGATCTAAATATAAAATCATTCAACTTAATCATATTGACATTTAAGCTACAAGCATGTACATAATATAAATTTGATAAAATATCCTACTAATATGATTTTAACACTTGAAAGTTGATAAGAACAAAATAATAGTTGAAATTGAATGGACAAATTCACTTTCTTCTCTTTTGAAAAAGAATAATTTACAAATCAATAAGAAAAGGAGAAAAAAACATAGTCTTTTCCTATATTTTCCAAAACGTCTTAGTACAAAAGTGTATTAAGCTTCCCTATTTCTAGATAACTACAAGATTATTAAGCTTCCTATTTCTATATAACTACAAGATTATTGATCGACTGATCCCCCTCTCTCATTCGATTACAATAATCCATTTTATAATAAACATAGTTCTCATCTCAAAAATAATTACATAATCCCAAAAAAATAAATGAGACAAAGCCCCTTAAAATTAGACTCCATCGGTTTTCACCTGTTGGATAACATTTTCGGGAATTAAAGCTATAACAAGAAAAACATGATCATAATGCATCGAACTGTTTCCCTCCCAAAGACCTTCAAACTGATATATTTTTTTGGATCTTACATAATAAGATCTAAGCTCTTGCCATTATCATACTTGTACACACAAAATCTACTGTTCAAAAACAAACAAACAATAAAATAAAATAAAAATTATATCCGTGCTTATCCAAATATCCTTTCAGCATTCAAATATACACATAAACCAAATGCAAATATATATGGATGGAAACTGATTAATCCCTGGACATTTTCTTTGGAAAGTATCACATTCTGCAAATTGTAAATCAGATTAGATTGATAAAAACTACCCGTTAAAACAAGCAATAGAATCAAATAAAGGTTACAATTGTATCTGCATAGAGATACCAAGATCCAAAACGAGCAAACATATAAACAAACATGACCTTAAGGTTACAATTGTATCTGCATAAAGATACCAAGATCCAAAACAGGTAAACATATAAACAAACATGACCTTGGCCATTTTCTTCAAATCCTTACTAATTATCCATCACCTGTTCTTGAATGGTCTCGATCATCTAGATTAATTATAAACTGTTATGGAAGCGTCCTGCTGTAGATTGCCACAAGGTTTCTCTAACCTCCATAACCAAAATTCTCCATTAAAAGTGATTTATGTAAATAATTCAAATATTTTGTAGATACTGGAATCTAAAAGACTGATACGTTTTTTATTGATTGTGATGGGAAGCACGAGATGGTTTCTAGATATGTAACAAGAACATTCGAAACGATGGAAATTTATCGGAATTTTAGTTTCAGTCTGGAATCATACTTTGATTATCCAATTTCCTATTTTAATTAGTTTTATGTGATAGAAAAATCCCATGATCTACGTAGAAGCAAAATCTTCCATACAATGACGGTTATGTATTATTGGTTTCATGTGTGGGTTTGCTGAGAACGTAATCAACCTGACGAGACAAGTGCTCCATTGTTATTTTTGTGCACTGTCATCATATAGGCGGAATTAAGTGGAAATATCTGTGACTTCCATGTATTGATTTCGTTTATATGACCAAGTGGAGCACCACTTACGATCTATCACTGCATAACAGGCTCGTTGATTAACGTGTGGTATGAGTTACTCCTGTGGTAAAATGAGATAACGGAAGATACCTCCATGATCTCTTTCGAATAAATCCACATTAGCTACAAGACATTTCTCCTGGGTGTTGACGCCATGCCTTCCACAATTCGATTTGTGTAGCATGTGTTAAAAGTTGGAGAGTCAGCGGTTTTATTATGCGTCGAAAATCCCATCCATAGTTTAATGGATTCCTCAAATTTTGTTGGCACTTCAATGCAAATTTTGGGTTAAAAATAAAATGTTATTGGCACGAGTTTATTTTTGGCGTAATCCATTTCATTGAAACCCTACAGGAAGTCAAACATTATGCTTTTGATTGGTGAAAAAATCTTGGCATTTTTTTTAATTATAAATTACGGGTGAGAAATGCGGAAATCGATGCTTTGTTATGGTCAAATATCCATGTTGAAAAATGTGGATGATTGTTGGCGTAACGAAATTTGTTCTAATTCAACCGACCTGGAATATGACTCAACTCTTGTGGAATGAGATTGAAACCAGTGATGGAATTTGATGTAACAAAAAAACCATTGTCATCTGTTTGTTATATGTACCGTGAATTTTAGAAATTTATGTTCTTAGAACATCACAAAGAGTAATGTCATTTAATTGCATCAGTCACTCAACCCTTTAATTTTCAACCTCTTCTCTCTTTGCAAAATTGTCCCTACGTGAAGCAAATGAAACATAAATCACAATTAATGTGACACAAAGTATTTTAAATATTACAATTCACAATCCTTGGTTTTGTAAATGTTGTATTTATGTATGAGAACATAATATAATATATAAAAACACACAGTAATATATGTATGTCTGTTAGAATATATATAATATAACTAGCAATTGCACCATTATAAGATGTTGCAAAGGAAACGCCGTAAGATTCTTATGTGGAATACAATTGTTAATAGGACAAAAGATGTAATGACTCCAAGAAAACTAGGAATAAGAAGTTTTCTATCTAATGATGTCGATTGGCAAAGCGGCTGACGCCGCCATTGTAAGAATACTTTGAGTTGGAAAACTTGGTACTCACAATCCTGCAAATCGAAGGCATACAAGCTCACAAAAATGGGTGTGATCTTTGCTTGGTTTTGCGAAAATGGTAACTTATATAATAAACATGTAAAATAAACCAAATCTAACTTAATAAGTTAATACCACAACAAACTTTTATTGCAGAATTATGAATAAATTATTTCACTATATGATAGCAGATTTTAGGAGAATTAAATTATTTCGAACAAGTTTTCGTCCAACATTTTTCCATCAACATTAAATTTTCAAGGTCTTGATAATAATATCTTACTAATTAACATTCTTCCATTCAACATTAAAGTTTTAGTCTACATTAACCAATCATTTTTTTAATTTATCCGGTCCCTTTGCAACTATTGAGTTAAACCTATGCGATTAAATTTCGAAACGAAACTGCCAAAGCCAACAAGATTCTTAGAGAGAACAAGAAAAATATTGGCCGTTTTGGATTCTTATTATTAATTTTGATAGAGAGGAAAATAAAATTGTGTAACATTAAAACTTGTTTAAAATTTAAATGAATAAATTTAAAAAAAAACAATAAATTTTGATAGAGAGAATAAAAATGTATAAAATTAAAACTTGGTTTAAAATTTTAATTAGAAAACCAAAAAGAATAAAACATAAATTTTGATAGAGAGAAAATAAAAATGTAGAAAATTAAAACTTGGTTTAAAATTTAAATTACAGGAAATTTAAATGATCGTTAGACAGTTACAACGAGGGACACCCTCTTCCTCGAGCTCCATGGCAGGGAAGAAGAAGAGCGTGAGCGGTTTCTTGATCAGAAATCTCTGGGATCAAGAAAAAGAGTAAGCCCGAGGGCCGATTTAGTCCATTCGCCATTGCCAGCATTGTGATCGTTGAGCTTCTTTATGCACCACAAGTCCTCAGGGCAGGAGAAGGAGGCCCAATGAGGAATGTTGGACTTCAGAGGGTCATAGCTACCAACTTCCGTGGCAACAAGTCTGCATCCTTTCTCTCTAGCCAAATTGTGTGCAAACTGGCAGAGGTCCTTCATTAGCTTATGCGCTTTAGATCCCTCTGCGTGCAATCCATACAGAAAATGTAGCCCAAAGGGATGAAACACGTCTGGAATTGAGGGGATCTTGAGCCAAGGTAAAGCTCTCTCCAAGAAGCGAGTTGTGGCAGCGTACATGTATTTAATTATTGATATTCCCTTCACTTCCAGCTTGAACACATCACTACTGTTCCAGAGGCTTAAAGCAGCCCAAGAAGCAGGGAGTACCGACCTTCCTCTGTCTGTAGGCCATTCTTCCCCTTGAGGAAAGGCGACCCAAGTGCCCAGGGACAGACGATTATTGAGGATGGAATCGATATCTTGGGGAAAGAATTGTCTGGTTCCCAAGTAGGCTCTATAGAGAGCCTCTGATTGAGCTAGTTCCAGCTTCTGAATTTTGACACCAAAACGAATGCACTTGGAGTGCACATGAACTGGTTGAATCAGTATGGACGGTGTTCGAAGCTTGATATAATTTCATTTTTCATAGAAAAGCTTTATGCGCGGCTCATTGTATTTCTCAGTGGCCATATAAGCACACTCGGCTCCATTCTCCTTGAAAAAACGTTCGAGTCTCACTACTAACTTCAGACCAATTCCCATTCGTCTGCACAATTCAAAAACCAAAGAAAATCGATTAAAGATCTTCCGCAAAATGCAAAGATGAGAAAAATTCATTAAAGATTGTCTGCAAAATCCAAAGATACGAAAAATCCATTAAAATTGTCAACAAAACTCAAAGGAAATACATTAAATATCGTCTCCCAGCAATAAAAATTAAATAAAATCAAATATATTAATTAAATAAAAGCATCAGTTATCGAAAGAATTAAAGAAAATTATCTATTTCCAGAAGAGTTAATGAAAAGCATCTATTGCCGGTAGAATTAAAGAAAATTATCTGTTGCCAGAAGAAGTAAAGAAAAGCATCTGTCGCAAAGCTTCAATCCATACCTGTGGCTCGTCCATACCTGTGGCTCGGTGATACGCGGAGGTCAAGAACGTAAGCCATCCCGGTGCAAGCTGGAACTGAACTGACAATATTATTATTTCCTTCCAAAGATTTGTTATTCCCGCATGCAACTGTCTTGATGCAACCTCGGATGAGCCCCACGACCTCTCTTTCAGGTCCGTTAAGAATGCACAGAAACAAGGCAATTCAAATGCATGGCTGACAACAATTCAATTGTCTAACAAAAGATCAAAGGGCTCAGATTATGACACGAGGACACGAAGGAGAGGTTTTTTCAAATAAAAACGCCTACGGGATAAATATGAACCAATTTGTTTTATGTTTTACAAAATTTATGTATATATTTGTTATAATATATACAATATATGATAGAAATAGCTAAAATCACATAATTACAAAAACACAAGCATATATTCTGCACAAATGGTGTATGTGTAAACACACCCACACACACGATTACATTTAGATTACTCTTTTAAATAGAGTTTCTGAGATCCAACTTATTCCTAAATTAGACAGAGAGGTTGAGAGAATTTCTCAACCATCACAAACCAACTTCTTAAATATGGAATGTAAGCATTAACTCCAACATCCCCCCTTAATGATTATGCATGAAAATAACAAATAATCCAAGCTTACTGGTGGATACTGCATCTAAGGTTGCCTCACCAACCCTGAAGATGTGAACAGCAGATTATAAATACAGTTCCCTTCTCACTCCCAGGTCAGGACCTCACGAAATCAGGTCTTTTTAGGTGACATCCCATCACATGACATAACCTCCATTGGGGGCTTCCTTCGCCTCTACACCACTAGGGGGATCTTCCTAGATCCATAAGCTAACATACCTATACGGACAACCATCCCATAGTGAGCCTTACGCTGCCAGTCCTTTAACCATGGCATCAGACACTGAACAACAAGAAGCTGTGATTTATTTTCAAAAATTGTGGATTCCTCTCTTCATTGAATTCATCATCAACTTCAAATTGCATTATTGTCTAATAGTTCTCATTTCTTTGAGTTCTGTGCCCAACATCTTTCAAACTTCTTGCACGTTCCACGTTTCTGAAGCAGGCCTCATGTGTAGCATTCAATGTCAGCTTTGTTTGCATTTTTATTTCTCATCCTTGACTTTGTCCACAAGGCATTTTCTACATGAGAGTTCTCTTCGGCATCCTCTGGTTTCAGTCGCTTTTCCTCCCCCAGAAGTGCTGCAATTGTCTCTTGCAATGTTTGTGTAGACATTTGACTCAAAGTGAAAACAACATTACTATAACTTGAAGGAAGACTATTTAATAATATAGCTTTAGCATCTTCATCCTCCACCTTAGTCCCAACTTCACTTAATTGTCTTAAAAGAGACATTAAATTATTTATATGACTGGACATAGATGTGTCCTCGTTCATTTTCAGACTAAATAATTGCAGCTTTATGGAAAATTTTGCATTTGTAGATTTTACACCAAACAATTGAGCCAAATGTTCCCATATTTCCTTTGATGTTTTGGTAAGATCTACATGATGTAATTGCGAATCAGAAAGATCAAGTCCAATAATAGACTTAGCTTTGTCATCTCTATTTTTCCATTCAAGTAACTCTTTGGCATCTGTAGGTGCTGCTTCTAAACCATTCACTATTCCCCACAAGTTTTTATTCATTAATTGCAGTTGTATTTTTACTTTCCACGAGGGAAAATTCAAACCACTGAATTTGTCTAACACCATAAAATCCATGATAAAAGAGAAGACAAAATAAAATACCTTTTCTAAAATGGCGAGAAAATCCTGTTGAGGAAAAAATTATCTTACAGGGTTGGGAAAATCCGTGCGTTCCTTACCTCAATCTCCCTGCAGAGATTGCGCTCATTAATTGCCCTTTACCACCCAAAAGACATTTAAAATATAAAAAAATTGCTCGATTACGCTCCTCTCGTGTAGCTTCTCTATTCAGATGAAAACTGATCTTAGAACTGAATTATTAAAGAAAACAACTACATCTGAGATATAAAGGTAGCATAACTGACATGGTACTTACAAACCCTCTTAAGTGTAAGATGCTTATGACTTACAACCAAGGATGAATTCACCAAACATAATTTTGGTCATCCTCGATATGGAAATACTAAAATTCAGAAGGATGCATTACCCAGCAGTTGCTCGATTACGCTCCTTTGGTGTATCAAAAAAAAATTGTGATAGTCAGTCCATGAGGCGGCCCTGCACATGGTCGGATGCTGCAAGAGCCACCATTTTAAAGATCCCGATAATTCCATAATGTTCTCAGTGGATCACCGCAAAGGATTAAAGGTCAGATGAAAACTTTGAATTGCAGTTACAAAACCCCCGCCATTGCTCGATCTTGAGAGCTCTCCCAGATCAGCAATCCGGTCCACGGTCGCAGCGAATGATTCACGCACGGCAAAGATCAATAGCGAAAACTCCTCGCTGCGTCTAGACGCAATTCAATTAACATAATCTCTTGCTCCAAAAACACAAACTCACACCACACAGGCCATTCTGCGCTCCGATACCATGATAGAAATAGCTAAAATCACATAATTACAGAAACACAAGCATATATTCTGCACAAATGGTGTATGTGTAAACACACCCACACACACGATTACATTCAGATTACTCTTTTAAATAGAGTTTCTGAGATCCAACTTATTCCTAAATTAGACAGAGAGGTTGAGAGAATTTCTCAACCATCACAAACCAACTTCTTAAATATGGAATGTAAGCATTAACTCCAACAATATAAATATGAACCAAGGTGCGTTATGTTTTATAATATTTATTTTCATAATAATATATTACAAATCTTTATCGATACAGGTTTTCCAAATTTAACATGTACACCATTATTATATTTCTATTAATGTTGATTTTCTTAATATGTTTATTTGCATATGGCTTTTAAATAATACCAATCAACTTATAAATTATAACTTATATGAAAATAATATATTATACAAACAAAAAAAAATGTTAATATCTATATATATATATATACATGGACGCAAAAAATTATTGGCACGTAGAAACTATGTCAAAAAGTTGTCTATTACGTGAAACAACTAGATTTTTTTGAAGAATAAGTGACAATCCATTAAAATTTCATCCATTGCAAACCCATAAAAAAGTGAGGGAAAAAATTGAAATGAATTTACAAAATTAGTCGCAATCAAGCAACCGAAGTGACAACCCCAAAAAATGTGCCATGAAATAATGTTGTAAAGCAATAAAGTCCCTATACCATTGGAAATAATTTCAATATATATCACTCGTTGTGATATTTACATACCTTTGCCATTGGTGAAATCTTATCAATTTTTAATGCAAATACTAGGCCATCACTAAAATTAATTAGTTAAAGGTATATAACAACCTAAAGGAAATCCAATGAGCATAAAATGAGTAGAATAAGGAGACTCGTATGGAAAAATATACACCCCTTTCATGATGCAATGTTTGAATAAATAATGAAATAAATTTTATTGAATCATGTGACCAAACATCATGCTAAAACTAAAAGATGAAGAGGCATGGAAACCTTCAACTAATCAAGTTCAATTTAAGGGATAATTTTCAAAAATGTTAATGCGACCTTTCATTTTGGTTAAAATATAGGGGAGTTGTTGGTGGGCTAGTAAATGGAAACTCACTCAACCAAAGAATTATATCCCATGGAATGATTCTATCTGTGAAAGTCAAGAAATAAAGATTAGATGTTTCAAATGTTGGACATATTATTAGATTACTTGGATAGTTGAAATTTTAAACTATTTATCATACCAAATCATTTCCATCATAATTATAAACTTGTTATGATATGAATATTGTTGTTTATTACATTATATTCTATATGCAAACAATATATAGTATGGGTAATTAGTCTCGCGATATAAAAGGTAACCAAATAAATTATAATATTAAATTAACTTTAATACCACAAGCATTGTCAATATTGCCCAATATGTGTCTATAGCCTCTATAGGGGTGCCTTTTAGAAAAACTATATGCTCTGAGCTCTTCTACTAGTTATAGATTCACAATTTAAAGACCCTTTTACTTTCTTAGTTATCAATTTTTATTTTGTTGTGGAATAAATATCATTGCTTTGGCTTAGTAACATGGTAACCAAGGTGACATTCATAAGAACAAACAAAAGTTAACAAGTCAACTCGCAAAGTGACATATTTTCTTTTATTCTCGCCACCAAATCCATTACCCTCGCTTGATGAGCAGTAGTGGTAATGTCAATTTGTTAGAACCCATGATCATGGTAGTTCTATTTGTATTAAGACCCCATATCCATCAAATAATTCTTAAAATCAAACTATGGTTATGGTCAATATTCAAGAGATTTTCTTTTAATACATAGGGGAAACAAATATTCAAGGCTCCTCAAGAGAAAAGGACGAATTAAAAAATTAATAATTCATAATCTTTAATAATTAATATTTCTTTCCCAAAATCTCATTACCTTAAATTAAACCATTTCATAGAGATATTACTTATTCTTTTAATATTAATGAGTAAAAAAAAATATTTTTTATAATGATAGAAAAAATGAGATAAAAATTTGAACATAATCTATAACATATTTCAAAAGTCAAGACTAACTTATTAGAGAATTATAGTGTCATCACAAAATAAACATTTTCTTAAAGATAACATTTCAGATTAGTATAGCAGAGCATTGGTTTTCCCCAATGAGTATGATGGAGATAGGTCTAAATGATAAAATCCAAACCCTTATTCAATGTCTAATCCAAAACATAAACTCGGAAATCCAAAGAAAAGAAAATCTAAAGAAAAAAAATAAGCCTCACATGACCAGTGATAACATGATCTTTGAAATTTTTTTAGATATTTAAACCTTGTTTGATCATTTAATAATGTGAATATATACTTTTAATAATGTGAATATATACTTATGTAGAAATAAAAATTTCATTAAACATTGTCTAGGATTTCAGATTAGTATAGTAGAGCATTGGTTTTTTCCAATCCAATGAATATGATGGATGTTGGGTACCAGATTTGTATACTTTCCTCTGCCATTTTACCCTGTTTTTCAATCTCTTTCTACCAGTATTATTCTTAAAACGCATGAGGTAAAACCCTTCTTCCTATCTTTCATAGGATATTTTATTAATGATGTATTTTTCATGGAGGTTTTACCTTTCTACATATTAACTCCAATATTTCTTCACATCTGGCTAAAACAAGAGCGTTGCAGCCATGAGTCAAGGCACAGCCCATCATCTCCATCATCTTCCTTATTTTCTTTTATAGCATGACAAAATTTGATGTATCAGCGCTGTCTTAGGCCTTTTTACGGTTTCTTGTTGTGCAATCTAGTTCCCGTTGTAACAAGATGTATTTTTCTAACAATGAAGTTTTTGAGAGGGATCGGGGGTTTTAGGATAATTGTATAAAGAAGCCTGTGGCCTGTGAATCGGCGTTAAGCCATTGGACATATAGAATTTGTAATGAATTTCTTTTACCATTAATTGAATACACAATAGACTGTTGTTCCTCCTGTAATTCATGAGCTTATTGCATTCCTGATTAGAGAGTTGGGCCCACTCTTTTGATCAAGTGTTGCATTCTCCTTTCTTTTCCTTACAGTGTTGTGTTTTAGTGTTATTATTTATTGCTATTACAGTCACGTTTAATTGTTGTGGATGCCTTTTATTTACGCAGTTCATTTCATTGCTGTTACAATGACTCATGTGTTATAGATTAAACCTGTGATTTACAGCATACCATGTGCTTGTATCTGCATATACCTTGCCGTTAGTATTGAAATAAATAACGTCCCAAGTTGATAATTTATGTGGAAGAAAGGGGTGAATTCTATTCATATCTGGACACCAACATTTCGGCGTCGTTGCCGAGGATGACTAATAGGTGCAAGAACAGGATCTGCAATAGATCTCAGGGTCCATCTCTTATCTTGAGGAGGGAATTTATTACCCAGCTTCAAGTCATGAGCATAAGTGCTTTGTGTTTTCTTTTTCTTTATTTCTTTCCTGTTTCATTTTATCATTTTGTTTTCGGTAGAATTAATCCCTCATCTTAGGGAAGGTGTTTTGTAAACCTTTCCCTAAGTCCTAGGCGTAGTCTAGTCTTTCTGTTTTTATTTCCTGTTGTTTTCCTCTAGGGGCAAATTTCTCGTCCTCGAGAGGGTATGTTATTACTCTGGTTCAGGTTGTGAACTTCGATTTTTCTTTTCTTCTTTTCTTTTTTTGTTTCTTGTGAATCTTTTCTCTCGTCCCGAGGAGGAATTTATCTATCCTACTTTGGGTCCTGAGCGATTGACTGATTTTATTTCATGAACCCCCTTCAAAATTTGTATGAAAAAAGATCCAAATAAGAGGTGCAGAGGAAGACCACCAAAGAAAGGGAAGGCTCTGGGAAGGAAGACGTACATTCAAGAAATTATTGAAAAATCAAGATCTGAGGCATCATCCCATGTTGCTGTTAGGTTTAGGGTTCAGACTAAGTCCGAAGGGAAGTCTGTGGAGCAACCAGTGCCATCCAAGGTACCAGGAGGTGTTCTTTCTATAGCATAAGATTTAATAAACAGGGTATCAGTGGAGGAGATATCCTTATCAATATTAGAAGTGGAAGAAGTGGCAAGCAAGGGATCAGAAGAATTGAGCAACTCTAACTCAGAAGAAGAACCTCAAAAAGGGTTTTCGTCCCCAAGAGACCAAGGCAGCGTTGTAAAAAATCCCATTGTTGAATTAAGTGAATCTGATCTAGTAAAGGAATTTTTGAAGGAATTTGAGTCACCAAGGGACCAGGGGAGTGCGGTACGACCTTCTTCAGTTGAATCACTCTAGGTACCGACTGCAAAACCAATCGAAATTCCAAATGAGTATTGGAAAGTATTTATGGCACCTGTAAGTTCCTCCATTAATTTTCCCATAGGAAACATTACACGTGATGCACCAATGAGACCCACACCTTTCAAAACATTGCCTAGTTTTCATGGGATCCCTTTGGAAGACCCTGATACATTCCTTTTTGAGTTTTATATTATTTTCCGTCGATATGACTATATCGCCAACGCCCAAAAATTGAAGATATTTCCTGCTACCCTAAAGGGAACAACCTTGACGTGGTTTATGGGTCTAGGAGGGAGTACAATTACCTCATGGGAAGGAATGAAAGAAGCTTTCTTGGTGAAATACCAAGATTATTTTAAGTCCCATGACATTAAGGAAGAAATTTTTAGATTTGCATAGAAAAAGGATGAAAATATTGAGGACTTTGTAGCACGATTTAAATAAATATTGCAGAGGTCTGGACATAGTGACCTGGACAAGGACATTTTAAAGATCATTCTTCTTAGATCACTTAGGGAAGACTCACTGCAACTCCTGAATATAGTGGGAAATTGGGATATTTCGAAAGAAAACTTTGAAACTATCTATGATTATTGTATCAAGTGTTCATGGGAGTTGCAAGAAGTAGACAGGGGAGTCGATCATCGAAGACTTCTGGTGGAGGGGTCAGAAAAGTAGATATTGGAAATCTACTTGACAATCTAACGATTGATATTCTGAGCACGCTATCAGCCCAGATGGACACTCTACAGGAAAAACAGAAGCAGTTGGAGTTGGAAAAAACCATAGCCATATTATGCCCTCAATGCAGAAAGAACGACCCTTTGAAGGAATGACCATTGAACATGGTGGAAGCATGTGAAATCTGCGAAAAGACTCACATGACCAGTGCATGTCCTTCCTTTCCCTGGCTAAAAGAATTTTTCCAAGGAGAAAGTGAAGAAAGCACGGTTTACAAGCTGTACTTTATGGGACAGAGGAAGCCATGGAAACCTCAACCATCGGCAGTGAATCCAAGTATGTTTCAGGACACATCCCAGTACTTTAAAAATTTTAGTATGGGCCCCCAATCTACACCATTTTAAGCCATGTGGCCTCACTATCAGTATCCCCCTTGGCAAAAATGGGTTCCTCAAGCCAGTCAGAATCCTTCATGGAATCAGACATGGCACGGACCTCCTCCCACTTGGCATTTTCCTCAACCTATTCTTCAACAAAAACTTCAGTTGCCTTCTAATGTACCCCCAGGAAACCTATCCATGAAACCTCAGCTTCCTATCCAGTCTAACCCAAACCTGAATAACAAAGGGGTCTAGCAAACAGACACCCTGAAAGGTGGAGATACAGAACCAGAACAAGAAACAGTTAGGGAGAATTCAGAAGAAAACATAATCAATCAGACACCTTCCCAAGCTGTCTCTAATCAAGGTCATTTAACTTCACCTCCATATCGTGAAATATTTTCCTTGAGCAAACCAAACCCTCAAGAAAAATTTGAATTCCTAGGGGAATTGCAAAATATATTTGCTGAAATACCTCTATTACAAGCTATCAAGGATGTACCTATATACGCAAAAACTATGAAAGAATACTACTCAAAGAAACCGGGGAAGAAACCTAAGGATCCATTGACCATTCATGTGGTGGGAAGACTATCCGATATCATGTTAGGAAAAATCAAGCCTGTAAATACGAAGACTCAGGGAACCCGATTCTAATAGTTAAGATTAATGGGATGGAAATCCCAAACGTGCTGGTGGATTTGGGAGCGGCCATTAACATTATTACTGCTGAAACAATGAACACATTAGGACTTGTAAATATTAAAGCAACCCCTACTATCCAGGAACTTGCAGACTGATCCAAAATTAAACTAATAGGGAAATCAGAAGACATGATCATTTCAGTAGACTCATGGCACTACCCTGTGGACCTCCTTATATTGCAGACTTGATCTTTAGTAGGTCGTCACCCATTGATCCTAGGAAGACACTAGCTGGCAACTGCAGATTCCTACATAGGATGCCGATTTGGGCATATGATCATATCAAATGGGAGAGTTACAAGGAATCTCAAGCTTTATCCTCCTACGGAACATAGCCCATCTAAAATATCATTACCCTATTAGAAACCTCTACTTGTAGAAGAGCCCGAACCTGAAAATGAACCTATTAGCCCAGTTCTCACTATTGGACGGGCCCTTCAACTTAAAATAGCAACTGAAGATGACGCCATTAACGCTTTCATCAATGATTCCAGTTCTATTTCCACATATTCTAGAATTTTGCATGAGCTATGAGACACAGGAAAAAAATGAACCAA
This sequence comes from Pinus albicaulis, assembly GCA_034641835.2. NCBI lineage: Eukaryota > Viridiplantae > Streptophyta > Pinopsida > Pinales > Pinaceae > Pinus > Pinus albicaulis. The sequence goes on from CM076574.1 coordinate 693,279,909, forward strand.
AAAATAAAATTGAAGACATTCTTGTAACCTCATTTCACGATGGTACTCCAATAGATATTGAACCAGGGAAAACACTTAATGTCAACATGAACCTATCTGAATCTGAGACCAAACAACTTTTCAAAGTACTTCAAGATCATCAGGAAGATTTTTCCTCGGATTATACCAACATGAAGGGTATCCTTGCCAGCCTATGCACTCATCATATTTATATTAAGGAAGATTACCGCCCTGTAAGACAACCTCAATGGAGAATGAATCCTACTCTCAGAAATGTTGTTAAAGAATAATTACAAAAAATGTTGGATGTAGGGTTCATTTATCCCATCTCAGATAGCCAATGGGTATCCCCGCTAGTTATCGTTCCTAAAAAGAATCGTAAATGGTGGATTTGTGTAGATTATAGGGAACTAAATAAGGAAACTCAAAAAGACCATTTTCCTTTTCCATTCATTGACCAAGTCCTGGACACCTTGGCTGGGAAGAAGTTTTTTTCCTTCCTGGATGGATTCAGTGGATATAACCACATTCAAATAGCCCTGGAAGACCAGGATAAAACAAATTTCATAGGTCCTTGGGGAAACTTTGCATAAAGGGTCCTCCCATTTGGCGTGTGTAATGCTCCTACTACCTTCCAGAGGGAAATCTTGGGAAGTTTTTTTTATTTGGTCAATGATAGCATCAAAATCTATATGGATGATTTTACTCCATATGGAAACTTATTTGGGGAAGGGTTGGAAAATTTAGAGAAAGTACTCAAGAAATGTAAACAGAGCCATGTATCTTTGATTACAATCAAATTCCATATGATGAGGGAATAAGGGGTAGTATTGGGACTTTTTCTCTCAGCTGATAGAATTCAAGTTGATCCGGCTAAAGTAGACGTAATATTACATTTCTCGGTACCCAAAACACCCACATAGGTACGTAGCTTTATTGGTTGTGCTAGTTATTACAGGTGCTTTATAGAAATTTTTTCTAAAATAACACACCCAATATTTCAATTTCTAACAAAATATGCATAATTCTTGTGGACTGAAGACTGTTAGATAATTTTCACGAAAATTAAGGGGCTAGTTTGCATGGCTCCAATCCTCCAAGGACCTGATTTGGCATTACCATTTCACATACATACAGATGCTTCTCAGACAATAGTAGGGGTTGTTCTGGGACAACAGGTAGACAAAACATTGTATGCAATCTATTATTTTAGCAAGAATTTAATACCTATTGAATTAAACTATACGGTGATAGAAAAATAATTCTTAGCTGTCATTTATGCTATGAATAAGTTCTGACACTACATCATTGGGTATTCTACTATTTTCCATACTGATCACATAGTAATCAGGTATTTGATGAATAAACATATTACTCCTGGCCGTATTACGAGATGGCTACTTTCGCTTCAAGAATTTGATATTACAATAGTAGATAAGCCAGGAAAAGATAATGTAGTAGCTAATTTCCTATCTAGAATGAATAACAATGATGAATGCACAACTATAGAAGACATTTTTCCCGATGAACATCTTTTTTCAGTATCTACTAAACCTTCGTGGTATGCAGATATTTATAACTATCTTGCTACATGGAAAGTGCCTCCTCATTTGTCATACAGGGAACAACATAAGATTATTCATCATAGTACCTGATATTCTTGGATGGCGGGGTACCTTTTTCATACAAGAGAAAATAAGCAAATCCGACATTGTGTGTCTAATGATGATATTTATGAGGTATTAAAAGATGCCCGTGATGGCCCTTGTGGAGGGAATTTTAAGGACAAAAGAACAGACCATAAAGTTATAAAAATGGGATATTACTAGCCTTCCATTTTTTTTTATGCTCAGAATTATGTTAGGAGGTGTGATAGTTGCCAACGTATGGGGTAGCCCGATAAAGTTGATGAAATTCCTTTGCAGGCACAAGTAGTCCTCGAGCCTTTTGAGAAATGGGCTATTGACTTCCTTGGACCCTTTAACCCTCCCTCCCAGCAGAAGGTCTACATCTTGGTTTGTACCGATTATGCGACTAAGTGGGTGGAAGCCAAAGCTGTCGCAAAAGAAATAGAGTAGGTAGTCTCAGATGTTCTATTTGAAGAAATTTTTTCTCGTTACAGTAGTCCAAGAGAGATTATTTCATATGGAGGAGCACAATTCACATCACACAAGATAGAAAAGCTCATGAAAAAATATGGGGTCAAGCACAGAGTGACATCCCCATACCATCCCCAGGTGAATGGACAAGTGGAAAGCACAAACAAGACATTGGAAATTTTTTTGACAAAAACTGTGGCATACCATCATTGAGATTGGGCTCAGAAACTCCCGGAAGCTCTCTCGGTGTACATAACAACATGGTGGAATACAACCGGGTTTTCACCATTTGAATTGGTTTATGGAAAATCCCCATTGTTTCCAATAGAATTTGAAATACGTACACTCAGAACAACATTGGAAGTTGGGTTAGATCTATTAGATGCTCAAAAACACCGATTGGCTCAGCTTAATGAACTTGATGAAATTCGATCAATGGATGTCCAGCGAACTACTGCTATCCAACAACAGAGAATGAAATGGCACGATAAGTTTATTAAAAATAAGGTGTTTCAAAGTGAAGATTGGGCATTGCTTTATGACTCCCATTTTAAGGATTTTAAGGGGAATATTTGCACTTGTTGGATGAGACCTTATGAAGTGGATGTTGTATTTGATAATGGAACATTCAGGCTAGTCACAATTGATGAATTACGCGCTTCATTTATTATCAATGGACATCGCCTAAAACTATACCACCGACCGACCTCTAAGGATGATTTTATTAAACAACTATCTGAGAAATTTGGTTTGAAGGTCATCAGCGCAGAGAGTCCTTCCTCTACACCCTTGATGTAAATAAATAAATAAATAAATAATATGAAAAAAAAAGAATAAAGAATTATGTTTTATTTTTTTGTCTTTTTGCAGGAGCTACTACTGAGTAAAAACCATAGAAGGACTTTCCAAAGCACTGATTGTTGCTACTCATAGTGCTGTTATTCATTTGTTGCTACTCATGATGCTACTCATGGTGCTGTTACTCGGTTGCTGCTACTCATGGTGTTGTTACTCATTTGCTGCTACTCGTGGTGTTGTTACTCGGTTGCTTCTACTCATGGTGTTGTTACTCAGTTGCTGCTACTCACGATGTTGTTATTCATTTGCTGCTACTCACGGTGTTGTTACTCGGTCTCTGCTACTCATGGTGCCATTACTCGGTTGTTGTTACTCACATTGTTGTTAATCCGGATGCTACTACTGGTGTTGTTGTTACACCGATGCTGTTACACTGATGTTGTTACACCAATGTTGTTACTCCGATGTTGTTACATTGATGTTGTTACATCGACGTTGTTACACTGATGTTGTTACACCAATGCTATTACTTTGATTTTGTTACACCGATGATGTTACACCAATGTTGTTACTCCGATGTTGTTACACTAATGTTGTTACACCACTGCTATTACACCATCCACATCATTAGTACGTTGTCATCCCACCAACTGTCACATAGTCCCGATAGGCCGTCAGGTATAGCTCCATGTGACTTTTACTAATTGAACTAAATATCCCATGTGGAGATTTTAATGCCACGTATGGAAAAAAAATAAGTTGGGGGGGGGGGGGGTGTCGTCATGACAAGGAAGACGTAATAATTACCTCATAAATTAAGTATGACGACCCACTCATGGTACACCTTACGATTCCCATCAATATGTGGTATCATCGTTTAAATAGTATTGGAATCCGTAAAATGTCTCGTCAACCCTATACAAACAATTATTATTTTTATTTTACCACACTTACCATATTTCTTCATGATTTTTCTCATCTTTTGAAAGTTATCGGTTGTATTTACCATTACCACATTTCCATTTTCACTATGTTATTCCTTTTAATTCGGTACACATCACCTTGCTCAATGATCTGCTGTTACAGGAAGTGCTGCTACAAGTATCCATTGTATGGGTGGGTTGGATCTATAGCATGAGCCTGAAAACACAGTTTCAGTTCACAGTAATCCATAGGTTTTGCAAGTCTTTGTCGACGTAGGGTGGGATACCTACATTGACAAATTGCAGGGGTTTGATGGAGGGGTCACAATGGAATTCACACTCAATTTAGGGGAAATTATTCATGGATTAGGGGTTTGGAAGTTCTTATTACATAAGAGGAAATCACAGAGGTTAGGAGATTGAGGCAGTAGGGCAGTAATGGTTTTTTGGGAAATTTTCTCTTCCCGAATTCCCCGAATTGTTCTTACAAGCAGGAGAAAGTGTCGTTAAAATGGGCAAAGGATACGAGTGCCAAATGGTACCATACCCTTGGAATGAAGTTGCAGGCTTCGTAATAAAATAAATTACCTGCGAAGGTCGGGCCTCAACTCTCTTCAAATACCACTTTAAAATTCTAACGCACCTCCGATTTCCGTAGAATCTAGAGCATGCCTTGAACATTCCCTTATACCCCTTGAAGCAACTACAACATATGGCACAGGTTTCTCGGTGCTCACGCCGAATGCCGATAGTACTTTCCAATCATGGTTTGGTGCGATTATTGGTCATGCATGCAATAAACAGGCTATGGGTCTCCTCGGTGGAATTCTGTGGGTCCTCAGAAGAAGAGGTAGCAGCCATGATTGCTACTAGAGAAGAAGAACTAGCATCTCCGGCTGGTGAGGCAGAAGAAGAACTAGCCTCTCCCACTGGTCAAATAGAAGAAGAACATTCAAAAGAAACTGATGAAGAGGAACCTGAGGAAAAGAAAATGGAAATTGATCAGGAGGAACCTGAGGAAGAAGATATGATGGTTGATCATGAGGGACCTGAGGAAACGAGAGTGGAGGAGGTAATCGGTGACATGGTCGGGGCTATGACACAAGAACTAATCTCACTTGAAAAAACCCACCGAAGAAGAAATAAGAATAGAGGAGGTAAGTGGTGACATGGCTGAGGCTGCCACACAAGAACCAGCCTCGCTTGAAGAACCCACAGAGAAGTAAATGATGGACATTGTGCAAGAAGTCGATACTATTATACAGTTGTTGACTTTTGTTAATAAAGAGCAAATGAGTGAAATTGTGGATAAAGAAATGGCAAGTGATGCTATTTTCTTATGTAACACCTCCACCTGTATCAGTATTCATATTTATATAGGCAGGTTATGCTATTTTTGAAAAAATAGCATCACCTGCCTATATAAATATGAATACTGATACAGGTGGAGGTGTTACATAAGAACCACCCCCAATTCGGCTAGAACAAGAAAACTCAGCCTGTGGAATTGACACTGGACCTCAAGAACCGGTACCAATTGTGAAAAAAAGGGTGATTCATGAGGAACAGGGAGGCAAAGAAGGAATGAACCAGGAGGTCGATACTTTTCGACAAGAACCAATATTGACCCCAATTGAAGTAGTTGTGCATGAAGTCCCGGTCCAAACTAGAAATGAAGATGACAGGTCTCTTCCCCGTTCTCCATTCTAGTCCCTGACGCCTAGAGGCTTGAGGGGATTTCGCTCACCCAAATGGTTAATGGAAGAAGTAGTTGTTCCCCCAGTACTAAATTTTTTTGACACGGCTAAGATTGGCCCAGTCACCACCGAACCAGAACACTTAGAGGCTCATAAGGAAGACAATTTTCCTATGGAAACTTCGGAACACAAGAGGATCAATGAAGTTACTGACCAGACAGCTGAAGTTCCCGGAGGAAACATAGAAGAAGAAGCCGTTGGAGATATGGAGCCCAGCCAAAAGGGCTTGACAAGATAATCCGTAGAAAATGTTGGCAGCATCCCGCTGCCTTCTGACCCTATCATAGGCCCAGAAACTAAATTCATTGTTAAACAGGAATGGATTGAACAGTGCGAGAAAAGAAGGATACCTCTCAAGGAGAAGTATCAGTTGTAGTTCACTGAAACCATGAGACTGAAAAGGGAGGTTTGGGATTTGAAGAAGCAAGTTTTACGTTTGAAAAGGAAGGTAAAAATCTATAAATGGAGGGAAATAAAGCCGAATATTGAAGTATCCACGGCAACTACCTAGACTGGCCCGATCGAAGAGTTGTTTGAAGGTCGAGAATTTGTATCGACCGTTGAAATTTAGAAGTGGTAGTCTGCAGCGAGCGACCATAAGAAGAAAAAAACTACGGTTCGAGAACAGGGCATCGGAGTTGTCACAGGGTACATGGATCAATTATATAAGGCGTCGCTGAAGCAGGCTAAACAAAAGGCCAGAATAGAGGAATTGGAAGAAGAAGTCCAGTTGCTGAAGATAGATAAGGAGAAAATGTTCTCCTTAACACAGCAAATTGAAGGCCATAAGGAACACATGATGGCAACCCAGAAATGGTGCGCTGACCTATGTGCTGGCAAAATTATGATGTTTCACAAGGAAGCACTGGACAATTGTCAGAAGAGATGGATGTTGTCCTCCTCAGCCATCACAGAAAGAGAACCATTTGGAGCACCTAACTTTGCACGTGATTTAGAGAGAATGACACGTTACGTGGCATGCATTCATACTTGTGGGGTTAGATGGATGGGATTAAGGTTTTAATTTCCTCTTCTATGGTTGCTAGCTGAGCGGTATACTCCATATAATGTTGACCCAGACTGGTGGAAGGATGTTGTCTTGTCAGAAGGATATAAGCCACCATGAATAAAAATGGCTGTAGAATATGACCTCACACAACTTCATTCCAATCATATTCAGTCCAACCTAGACCTGAGCAGATGATGAGTTGCATCAGGACACACAGATAGATTAGTTGGGGGAAGATATTGGGTATCATATTTGTATACTTTCCTCTCCCATTTTACCCTGTTTTTCTATCACTTTCTACCATTATTATTCTTAAAACACATGAGGTAAAACCCTTCTTCATATCTTTCATGGGATATTTTATTAATGATGTATTTTTCATGGAGGTACATATTAACTCCGGTATTTCTTCAGATCTGGCTAAAATAGGAGCGTTGTGGCCGCAAGTCAAGGCACAACCCATCATATCCAGCATCTTCCATATTTGTTGTTACAACGTGACATACTTTGATGTATTAGTGCTATCTTAGGCCTTTTTACGGTTTCTTGTTGGGCAATCTGGTTGTTGTTGTAATAAGATTTATTTTGTAACAATGAAGTTGTTAAGAGGGATCTGGGGTTTCAGGATAATTGTATAAATAAGCCTGCGGGTTGTGAATCGAGGTTAAGTCCTTGGACATACAGATTTTGTAATGAATTTATTTTATAATTAATTGAATTCACAATAGACTATTGTTCCTCCTGTAATTCGTGAGTTTATCGCAACCCTGATGAGAGTGTTGGGCCCACTATTCTAATCAGGTGTTGCATTCTCCTTTATTTTCCTTGCAGTGTTGTGTTTTAGTGTGATTCTTTATTGTTGTCATAGTCACGTTTAATTGTTGTGGATGCCTTTTATTTCTGCAGTTCATTTCATTGTTGTTACAATGACTTGTGTGTTATAGATTAAACTTGTGATTTACAGCAGACCATGTGCTTTTATATGCATATACCTTGTCATTATCCTTGAAATAACTAACATCCCAGGTTGATAATTTATGTGGAAGAAACGGTTGAATTCTATTCATATCCGGGCACCAACAATGGACATAGATCTCAATAATAAAATCCAAACACTTATTCAAACTCTAAGGAAATCCAAAGAAAAAAAATAAGCCATAAGTATGTCAACATCCATCACCTCATCCATCACATCATAAGCCAAAAAAATGATAACATTAATGGACAGATAACATGATATTTGCATTTTTTTAAAGATATATAGACTTTATTTTATCTTGTAATAATGTGAATATATACTTAGGTAGAAATAAAATTTTCATTAAACATTACGTAGGATGTTTCATGATATGAAATTTTATTCCATACCAAAGAAATCAAATGGTAAAAAATTAACAAATCTAACAGTAAATGAGAAGGTATAATATTAAATTCAAAAGTAAATAGAGAAATAAAAACTACATTTCATGTGAAATGAAAAAGAATTTTATGATTTATTATTTGACTAAACAAATTATTGTTTCATAATCTTAGAAAAACTATTACATAACACATAAGAATATAGAAAGCTACTGAAACAAGGCCAAGGGAACTTCGGTGATGATGATGGTGTGCTTTTAGATTGCAATTAATATTCTTTCATAACTGCATTATTCAAGAAAATGAAAGAAAATAAATATACTTTCATAATAAAACTAACCTAATTACCTTACTCTACACTACTAAATGGTTACAATACTATGTGAATTAGTGTTTCCAATATAACTATCTAGGCAACTTCAATCCTGCAATGATAAACAAGTCTCAAATTAATAAGAAGAATTAGAGTATTTCATAATTGAAAATAAACAAGTCATGCTTACATATTAATTTAAAAACAAAAAAAGTATAACCTTACCATTTTAACAAAATTTCTATGACATGAATCTTCCATCCAATCATAAATAAAACTCATAATGAATTAGATTTGCAAATAATAAATGCAACATTTGGGTATTTATTGAAGAGATGAAATCAGTAGTTTGAGCCTTCCCATTAATAAAACGATTTGGTTAAAAATGATAATTATATTTGTGAATATTTCATGTAATCAATGGATGAAAAAACAATCTAGGATCTTGAACTTCAACAAGAATGGGTGGATGGTCTTTATTGAAAACAAATGAAGTAGAGACATCTTATCACATACATTTCTCACTTGGGAATAATATAAGTAAATTAATATCAAAACTACATCATTGGTGTGATTTTAAAAAGTTACATCACCTATATTTGACATATCAAAAGAACTATATTGTGATGGCCCCATGTGAAATAAAGAAGATAAAGAGTAATGTACACCAACATTTGAGAATATATCATGGTATAAAAGGTAAAAATAATTAGATAGAATTAGATATAATAAAATTAAAATGTTCTCTTGGACTATCATGATTATGATTTATGACAATTTCAACAGATTCATATTCGCTTTCCTCTTCATATTCATTATGTTTACGTGATGAAGTATCAATCATTATATGATCATCAAGATTTATCTTTTGTATGTTCTCTACAAGTCAACAATTTCATGGCATGTATCTAATACTTCTTGAAAAAAAGGTGAAGTTTAAGATTTAGAGTTTATTCTTGAAGATGAGAATGAATATCCCTAACCTACTCTATTAAGAAATTAGAACACTTAAAATCATTTTCACCATATACGTGTTATTTAGTATTTGATCTAAGATATAACTAGAGAAATAATTAGAAGAATATAAACATGCATCCTAATCTACATTCAAACCCTCATTTTTGGTAGTAGAAAATTGTGTAGAAGAAAGATTAGTTTATTTTTTAGAAAAAGTATAGTGAATCTTTTCTACGCCTTTCTTTGGGTAAACTATTTCATTTTTCAATTTGATGTTACCATATCTATCTAGCTTACCATATACAATTGAATGAGGAACAATAAAAATGGCAAAATCATCTGAAAAAATATTTAATACAATAGAATAATCCCTGAGAAGAAATTTAAAAATAACATGAGTGATCTTTGTTGAAAATATTTTTAGATATTAATCATCCTTAATTAATAGATAATTTAATTCTTCACATATTGGTCAAAGGCATGTAAAATTCATCCATAAATTGAAACCACATTAAAATAGAATGGGGTGGAAAATATTCAAACTAGTCCTTCATTCAACCCCTAAAAGTGAAAGCTAACAACGTGCATCAAAAATTAAATCAGTAATAGTATACTTTGATGAGTTTACACAAAAACCTATAAAGATGTTTCATTGTATATGCTCTACATTCATGGTCAAATAGAATTCTTAACAAGAGATGAATGGTCTCATGAGGAATGTAAGGTAATAAAAATCTAAGAGCATCCTTAAAAAGATTTGGGAAAATTGAAGTCTTAACAAGAGATGAATGGTCTCATGAGGAATGTAAGGTAATAAAAATGTAAAATAATATTTACTAAGGTTTGGGAAGGAGCCATTATTTTGAAGAAAGAAATGAAGAATTTGACTCACAATTAGCTTCTCATCTAACATCCCTCTCAGTAAGTTTTCCTTATTGAAACAAAGAATAAGGATTCATATGTGTTGAAATATTAGAGGCCCATGGATAAATTGTAACCACTTCCCTTAACTAAGGATCTCTTTCTAGTGCCATTTGTTGATGGGAAGAAACTACCACTACTCAATAGGAGGAAATGTTCTCGATACAGGTTGGCTATTGAACACATGTTTTATGATACCATTTTCGAAATATTTATTCCTCTTAGGAGAAAGAAATCTTTAAAGATAAAATTATTCTAAGAACCTAATAAAATTTAGTTTTAAAATGTATAAAAAATTATGCAATTCAATAAAATATATGAAAGGGTTCTAGCAACTATATCTCCATAAAAGTAAATAAATAAAAAATAATCTATTAAATATAAATTGATCCCATCAAGAAACTAATAAAGGTATCTAATTCTTACAAGAATTACGATATCTAATTCAAAGACATTGAAATTCGAACAATATGGTGAATGCATCAATATTTCAATAAAACAAGACAATACATTCTCTGTTATTCCATACATATTGCTTAAGCACCATATCTAAATCTGGAATCATTTAGCACAATCAAATTAACATTTGAATTACATATATGGGTTGAATATTAATTAATTAAATATCCAAATTTTATAAGTATATAGACATCCTACTCATGCCATTTAGACACATGAAAAATTACTACAATAGAAAAATAATAATAATTAAAGTTGCAACTAAGGCTTCACTTTATTATCCTCTTAAAAAAAAAATAATAAGATAACAAGAAAAATAGAAAAATACCATAATCGTTTCTTCTATTTTCAAATACTTCTGCTTACTGCAAAAATATACTAAGCTTCCTTATTTCCTTATTTCTAAAGAACTATAAAATTATTTGTGGATGAAAACCCTTGATTGGATTACAATAACCGAAAGTATCATCTCCAAAGTAATTACATAATCCAAAAAAATAAATGCAAAAAAACCCCTTAAAATTAGACTCCATCAGTTTGCATCTATTGGATATTGGGTTATGGAATTAAGGCTATATTAAAAGAAATATTATCATAATACATCAAACTATTTCTATGGCAACGAACTTCAAACTAATACTTTGTTTGGGTTACATAACTTGCTCTATGATCTTGCATTATGACACATGTACACACAAAATCAAAACAAATTATCAGCTCAAATATTATTTTAAGTGTGACCACCAAATGATTTTGTATCAAAAGGTTTCACCACTGGTTCAAAAGCAATCAAACATTAAAATCAATTCAAACTTCTATCCAAGCTTAACCAAATATCCTCTCAACATTGAAATATACACACAAACAAAATAAAAATCTATATCCGATGCAATCTAATGAATCACTGGACATTTTATTTGGAACTTGTCACATTTTCCAAATCTGGGTTATGGAATTAAAGATATATTAAAAAAAATATTATCATAATACATCAAACTATTTCTATGGCAACGAACATCAAACTAATACTTTGTTTGGGTTACATAATTTGCTCTGTGATCTTGCCATTATGTACACACAAAATCAAAGCAAATTATCATGACACATGTACACAAAATATATATATATATATATATATATATATATATGACCACAAAATGATTTTGTAAAAAGATTTCACCACTGGTTCAAAAACAAACAAACAAACATTAAAATCAATTCAAACTTCTATCCAAGCTTAACCAAATATCCTCTCAGCATTCAAATATACACAGAAACAAAATAAAAATCTATATCGGATGCAATCAAATGAATCACTGGACATTTTATTTGGAACTTGTCACATTTTCCAAATCGCAAAGCATATTAGATAGATAACAACTACCACTTAAAACAAGCAGCAAAATCAAATAGAGATGATAATCGTTTCTAACTAAGGATACCAAGATCGCAAACAAGTAAACATATAAAAAAACATGATCTTCGTCATTTTCTTCAAATTTGAACTAATCCATCGCTTTTTCTTCAACAGCCGTGATCCTTTGACTTAATCAGAATCTCTACTGGAATGTGTACTTCAGATTTCCACAACGTTTCTCTGACCCACATAACCAGAATACACCATGAAAATCAATATAAGTAAATCATTGAAATCTTTTGTAGATATTGGAATCTAAAAGACTGCTAAGTTCTAGGTGGATTGTGATGGGAAGCATGAGATGATTTCTCGATATGAAACAAGATCATTTGAAACGATGGAAATTTATCTGAAGTTTAGTTTGATTTTGGAATCTTACATTCATTATCCAATCTCCTAGTTAAATTAGTCTAATGTGATAGAAAATCCCTTGATCCGCATAGTAGTAAAATCTTCCATACAATGACGATTATGTATTATTGGTTTAATGTATGGGTTTACATACAGTAGATGAATGCTCCATTGACATTGTTGTTCTCTGTCATCATAACAGGGGAGTTCGGTGGAAATATCCGTGACATCCACATATTCATCTAGTTGATATGACCAAGTGGAGCACCATTTATCGTCTATCAATACATAATAGGCTCTCTCCGACTAACCCGTGGTATTCGTTGCTACTGTTGTGGCAAAATGAGATAATGGAAGATACCTTCGAGATATCTATCGAATAAGTCCAAATTAACTATGGATATTTCACCGCCGTGTTCATGTCATGCCCTCCGTGATTCAATTTGTGTAGCATGCATTAAAAGTTGTAGAGTGGGCGGTTATATTATGCATTGGAAATTCCATGCATAGTTTAATCGATTAGTCTAACTTCCTCGGCACATCAACGCAAACGTTTGGTTAAAAATAAAATGTCATTGGCAAAAGTTTATTAGAGGCGTAAACCATTTCATTCAAACCCCACATGAACTCAGACTTGATGCTTTTGATGGGCGAGAAATGTTCAAATATGGATTACAGTTGGTCTAACAAAATTTGTTGTAACTCAATTGGCGTGGAATGCGAGTCAACTTTGGTGGAACGAGTTCAAAACAAGTGATGCCCTTTCGATATAACAAAAGGCACATAGTTGTTTTTTTGTTAGATGTCGGGTGAATTTTAGAATGTAATTCTTTTACAACATCACACATATTATATAATGTCATTTATTTGCATTACTTTTTTTTTAGCTCTTCAACTTTTCAACCTTTTTCCTCTTCGTCAAATTAGCCATATGTGACATTTGTTTCATTGTAAAGGAAGCATAAATCATAATTAAAGTAACACAAAGTATTACATAAATTACAATTTACGATCCTTGGTTTTATAAATGTTGTATTCATGTTTTGTAACATAATATAATATATAAAACCACACATATATATATGCTTGTTATGTTATATAAAATATCAATATGAACCAAGTTGTTTTATGTTTTACAAATTTTATTGTCATATAAAATATTACAAATGTTTAGCAATGAAATTTTGTAATATTTAATATGTAAAATTTTAATATATTTCTATTAATTGAGTTTATTAATATGTTTATTTACACATTATTTACAAATAATACTAAACTAGATATAATGGCTTATATTGAAATAATATCTTCTACATTAAAAAATAAATGTTAATATTCATGCATATATACATATAAACTACATCGACTTGAAACTAGGCAACTCAAAGAAGGGATTTATGCAAGAAAAGTAATCTTCGACTTCAAACACACAGATCTTTTGAAGATAAGCTTGAATCGATTAAAATTTGACTCTCCCAAAAAATCAAAGGAAACAATGGAAATAAATGTATAAAATCAGCCATGATCAAGCAACCAAAGAGATGACCCCCAAAAATGTGGCAATACATAATGTTGTAAAGAAAAAATATCCCTTCCATCACATATACCATTCATAATGATTTCAATAGATGTCACTCATTGTAATATTTGCATGACATGACGATTAGTGAAATCTTATTAGTTTATAATTAATGTACTAGGAAATCATGAATATTGATTAGTTAAAGGTATGTAATGACCTAAAATAAATCTAGTGAGCACTCAATGATAAAAATAAGGAGATTCATATGTAAAAATGTCGACAAAAAAATTCGTTTCATGATGTAATTATCACATAAATAATGAAATAAACTTTGTTGAATCATGTGACCAAAACATCAGGCCAAGCCCTAAAGGATCAAGAGGCAGGAAGACCATCACCCAATTAAGTACAATTTAGTGGGAGTTTAAAAATTCTTAATTGGGGGCCCTTCATTTTGGTTAAAATGTAGGGGAGTTGTTTGTGGGCCAATACAAGATTTACTTTCTCGGAAACCATGTTGCACTAATTTTTTTTTTAATATTTCCCATGCAGTCATATATTTGCTCTATTTTTCATTGGGGTGAAGTGAACAAATATTTTGAAATGTTCTAGTTTCTTTTCTAGCACTATCCTACGTTATCATCTTCCTTTATAGCCTCTAGTACCAGCTCCCATATCTCTTGTAACAATGAAATTTGTTCCCAATTATCATCATCCATCATATCCTTAGTGATATTATCACATATGATGTGATAAGTCGCCTTTAGATATTCTCGAGAGACGTGCTTATTCTTGATAACATCTAGTTCCCTCTTCACATGGCTAAAGGACCTATCTTGTTACTTAGATCGTTTATTCAATTATTCAATTATTCTTTTATTTTAGGCCACTTCATCATCTCTACCAACCAACAAAGTACTGTGTTTATTTAATTCATTATTTACTGAAAAATTATCCAAGCTTGCAACTAAATTATCTATTGGGATCTTGATGAAAATCGTTTCTATACTACCCATGGCTTTCATATTAGCCACTTCTAACTTCAGTAATAGGACTTGGTCCTTGTATTGTTGTAAAAATTCTTCACTAACTCCTACTTTTTCTTCTCAACCTCCTTCATATCCATTGTCTCAACTAAATAGACCTCTAATTTTCCTTGTCTCCTTAGGAGTCTCATTTATTTATTTTTCTCATATAAAACCTTATTATATTCTTGAAACTGGTTTTCAGAAACAAGCATCTTCAAAAAAAATTTCTCCAAGGCTTTCATCATCATCATTCTCACCTTTATCGTCACTTTTTATTTCTTCAAATTTTTCTTTGCCCTATTAAAATCTTCTCTCATGCTTTTCTGAGGTGACTCAAACTTCTGGGTTTCATCATATATGATGTCATTCTATGATTTAGAGAGAATGTAAGTGTCAAATAGAGGTATTTTAGATAGTTCAAAATTTATCTTACTAGCCTCATAATCCTCAGCAGAGTGAACTTCTTTTTCGTTGGCCTTTAGGACTGCCAAATTTATCTTTTATCCTTTATAATTTAGGACATTGAGAAATCTCGCATGTAACTTCCTTCAACTTTTAGTAAGTGACAGATCCTTCATCATATCCTCCTTATTTTCCTTCCTTTTTGTGTAAAATTATACCATGAGGGATGAGGGCTCCATTCCAGTCTAAATATCAGGAGTATCTATGGCCTCGAAGGAGGTTGAAACTATTCATATTTGTTCCACTATGACTCGCAATACTTTAGGTATTATAGCCTTTCTGGATGGACCTACAAAAAATCCTCTAATTATTGAAAGACATTTCTCAATTCCCTCCTCATCATCGTCATCCTGATTTTTTGTAACCTCGAGTCTCTTAGAGATAGACACTCTCTCTTATTCTATGTCCATACCATTAGTAGGAGTCATCTTACTACCAGGAACATGGGGGACCTGTGAGTATGCTGGTAGGAGAACTTCCTTTGCCTCTTCAAAATTAAACTTATTTATTTTTTTCTTCTATTAGATGTACTGAATTATGAATGTGTTCCTCCATGTGTTTGTCTTTCCTCTTATTGTAAATCACATCTAAAGGATTACATACCCATTCACCTCCTTGGGAAAAATGTAGGTCCTCTAGCATTTTCTTGACTATCACCTGAGTTTTTTTGTTCTTAGCAATGAATGGCCCAAATTCATATGGGAGATGGAATGCTATTACTTCAGTAGTACAAAATGGCTAATTATTTACTAAAAAAATAACTAAATTTTGCATATAAATGACCATGTTTCAATCAGTGACCATTAATAGCTAATTTATAGTATCTTATAACACGATCAAATTTTAGTGGTTTTTAGCTTAGTCATTAATTCGTTATCTCAATTTTATTGTCTAGTAGTATATTTAGTCATTAATTACCATAATTAATGACCAAATATACAACAAAATATATTACTATTTGATCAAATGATAAAACAAATTAATGACCAAAAAATATGACCAAAATGTTGGTCATATTAGAATATACTATAAATTAGCTACTAATAGTCATATATATGAAAATTTTAGTCATCATTTGAAACCAATTAATGACCAAAGAAATATGACTAAATTTTGGTCGTGTTATAAGATACTGTAAATTAGCTACTAATAGTCATATATATGTAAAAATTAGTCGTAATTTGTAATCAAAATTTTATCATTTGCAATAGTCATTTTTCTTTTTTTTGTAGTTTCATATTCATTATATAAAGACTAATTTAGTAGTTTATATTCATTTCATTTAATTTCATTAATAATCATTATAAATGACTAATTTAGTAGTATATTGATTTAACTTATGTTGAAAATTAATCAATATAAACTACTAATTTAGTATTTTTAGTTTGATTTTATATGTTCATTACTAATCAATATAAATTAATTAGTGTGATTTTTGAACTAAATTAAAAAAATGCTATACAATGTGCATGTTCATCTAATATGAAAACACAAAATTATATATGTTAATTAAAATACTAAATAATATCAAATGCAACTATAAATAATTTCAACCACATAAATTATATTATATGAAAATTAAGGTATTACAATATGAGTTTCCAACATAATATTGGTTGGACTACAATTTATACATGAAATATTGTTTCATCACTTCAAAACATTATCATTTTTTTTCCAATGCATTTTAGGTGAATTCATCAACTCAAGATTTGATAATCAGTCTCTATGTGTGTGTCTCATGCGGGATATTATTTTTAAGGGTATCACTAGACGAGTTCTCCTCTCTCTCTCTCTCTCTCTCCCTCCCTCTCTCTCTCTCTCTTTCTGCATTTTTCACTCCAGTGTTATTTTTCTCCTCCTTATTCAATTCCTGCTTTTGACCATAAAAAATTGATTCCACTTCTTAAATGAAAGAAGATATAATGAAATTATAATACACGAAATGCGATGAAAAATAGAATATAAACTAAAGTGGACTATAAAGGATTTATACGACATATACCTCAACATCAGCTATGTCAATGCCAATTTTCCCAAAAAAAGAAAGAAAATCAAACAAGTTTCCTTCATTTGGGTGATAGTGGCCACTATGTGGCTATATGACCTGTATAAATAAAAAAAATAAAATGTCACCATAGAAAAATAACACGTTCGGAACTTAATAACAATCATGTCAACTAAGTTACGATCTAAAATATCAAGTTGTATATATCTTGTGAAAACAAATGGAAAGAAAAAGAAAACATATAATAAATAATGTATGACAACTAGCTGGAAAATTACATCATAGAAGAAAAAAATTGTTCTATCGTTACCCATACATGTCAATGGGTAACATGCCCCAATATGCCATGATCGTTAGGGTCCAAACGACGTAAACCTCCTACTCAGTCATAAAAATTGATTGGTTGCATATTGGCCTTGCCTCTCCTTTGCCAGTAAAAATAAATAAAAATAAGTCCATCATTAACTAGTTGTACTCCATATTATCATTTTCGCATGTTATCTCCACATACCTACAAAAATTTTCATATATTCAAAACAAATGGAATTTTTGAATTATTTCTAAAAATGTCATTTACACCCCCTTCCAATGTATCTAACCAACTATACCTGCTTTATTTTGTTATTTCATATTCATTTACATCCTAAAAATTACTCGTTTCAAAAACCATATCCTAATGCTCATCCATATTTTCCTTAAACCATAATAATTAATGCTCTCTTATGATCAACATTGCATAACAATTAAGCTACACAAAAATAACTATTCGTGTAAAAAAAAATGAAACTATTTGTATAAAAAAAACAATTAAGTTACAAAATGAATCTTAATTTATACTGATAACTACACAAAATAGAAATGAAGTTATTGGCATAAAACAAACAATAATGAAGCTACAAAGAACACTGAGTCAATCAGTATAAATTTCAAACATAATGAGAAAAAGAGTAGTGCATCATTCTCTACCATTTGTTCTACGAAATAAAATGTTCAAACCACTATAGGAAAACTCTCTTCATTACAATAAATTTTAAGAAGAATAAAAGGATATTAAGTTTCTTATATTCTATTTTAATAAATCCATTTGTAATCTAGTGTTGAAGTACCTCCACATAAAGAGATATAACATTTCAAGTTTCCACATACCTCATAGAAATTTAAGATGATACTTCCATAAACAAGAAAATGAATTAGACCGAGACAAATCACATACTTGTTACAAGAAAAGGTATTCAAAGAATTGGTTATTTTGCACACATCAAAAAGTTTCATTGTTTTTTCTACGGATCCTATAGACAATACCCACTCATTGAAAGAACTGAATGCAAGATAATTAAACTGAATAAATAGGAATACACTTTATCAAAAAAAACCAAAATAAAACCTCAACTGAAAACAAAACTCATAATACAATAGAAAAAAGAAAATAAATGTTATTGATATGTGCATGAATTGAAAGAGAAATGAGAACAATCACACAAGAAGGAAAGTGCGAGATAAAATCAAACTATACACTCTATATTATATTAGGTATATACAGGAGTATAAAATTGGTGGATAGAAATATTTTATGAGTTAGGAGAGTGATAATATTTCACCCACCTCATAGTAATAAACTTACATATATAGTAAATATTAGACCAAATCAACTAGGCCTAAGTCTCATCACTCAACTAAGTTACAAAAATTACATCATGGAAGAATAGCCTAGCCTCAAAAGCAAATTTTTATACAAAGAAAAAAATGGGTTACTATGAGTATTGGCTCTAGTTTTTGTCTGCTTCCCACACCTTTCTTGGATGGTCTTTATGAATTTCTCATTCAATATAATTCATCACCTTATAAGTTATATATTGTTTAATGTCTTGTAGATTTCTCTTGGTTCAGAATCTAGCTTTTATAACCAACATGGAAAGTCTCTCTTAGATAATAAACCTCGAAACCTGGTATGATTTGCAACAATATTGCATGGTAAGGAGGTTAAAAGAGAAATTGTTTATTTTTTTGAGTTAATGAAAAAATTATTAATCCGTTTACCCTTTTGTATGTATCACCAAAAGAAAAAGAAAAGTAGGACATGTTACATATATCTAACAAGAGATAATATTAACCCCAGCTCTGTAATTAATGGTAGTTGAATCCATGGGCTACTAATATATATCACATAGAGTGGACAAGGATTAATAAAAGACACTCCCTCCCTAAACAAGGAACCAGGTAGCCAATTAATGGGAATTTTGCAGATGATTCCTCACATCCCAAAGGAACATGAATGAGTGGAAAATATGATATATTGCCTTCAAACCTACCTTCAAATCCCTGGATGTATGCTTAATATTTGTTTCTCCAACAAAATATTCTCCTCTACAACAACAAAAGAAATAAATAATGCACCAAGCTTAGAATAACATGGGGATTTTCAACTCCATGCATTCAAGGCCACATGGAGGACACACTGATATCCTTGAAAAACTTACATGTTATTTTGGATAATTCAAATTCTCCAACTATTCAAAAAGTTCTATCTGTTTCACAATTGTGGCCTCTAGTTCCTAAAGGTGTGAAAAGTCAAAAGAAATTAGCCTTTCAATAAATAACTAAAATAGAGAAATTTTTAATAACAAGTGAAATTTTCAACTAGTTCAAACTTACTTTAGTTGTCTCTTTCAACTCAGTTTCCAAGTTGTTAATATAGTTTACATGATCATTCAACTTTTTTTATTTTTTATGTGAAATTTTTCACTTAGTTAACAAAAAATTTATTCCACATTCACAAGGAGCTCCAACAGTAAAGGCATAATATCATTTCCAACAATATGTTGCTTGGGAATATGATATGATTTCTCCTTGGATGTTTAATCCAAATTACCACTGACACTGGTGGAGCAGTCTTCTCTATTTGAAACTTTTCTCCTCTCTACATCAACAACAATGACGTGAGAAAATGCTATACACTTCACAAGAAAAGTCACCAATATTTCCCTTATCCAACCAAATTAATTTTCTAGAGGATATTTATTCTCAACCTTGAACAGCAATGTTTCTGGAAAATAAGAAAAATAATAACATAGATTATATATTAACAAAATATGCCACTAGAAAGGTATGATAAAGAATTCTTTCTTACTGAAAAGGTAATTAATGTTGCTTATAATTTAGTGGTGACTGTTGTTAAAATTGAACGCTATATTTTTTTATAATTATTTGAAATTTTGAAGAAATAATTATCTAAATATGTTAATAATCTGTCCATTTATATATATGTACAAAAAATTAAGAGGCTTATTATCCAATTAGGATCAATGGTGAAATATTTACAAAATTAAGAAACCATTAAAACAAGAAGATATATTCTGAAACACTCCAATAAGATTTTGGAAGAGGGAAGAGGGGAATCGACAAAATTTTAAATAGAAATTGGCCTTAATGAATGAAATCATAAGCCCTGTTGCTACTATTGTTATAGCTAAAGTAAATTTAAACACATTTTTTTATAAATACAAAAAAAAATGCTTAAGGTAATGGAAGGAAGAAACAAAAAGTGTGCTAGAATTATGTTCCCCCGATATTTTTTTTAAATCAAAATCCTTCAAACCCAAAGTGGGTGGTTATTGATACCGGTCCATGCCACAACGGTATATTAAATTCAAGAGGAATACTCTATAGATCCATCCATTTTTTCATGCACATATTTCTCATTCTTCTATAAGAAAGAGTAATTTTTCTAACGTCTTCTCATAGATTTGAAAAAAAACAAAGCTTAAGTGATAGTCAATTCCATTGAATAAAAAATTCAGAAACAAAGTGTGTCATGTTTTCTAAAGTCTCTAGTCTTTGAATATCTCTGACAAGAAAATTAAGATTCACCTCTAGCATAGTATTTTAAGTATAGAGTTTTCATGATAATTTTTGGATTAAAATATAATGAGGTTCACCTCCGGAATTATTTTAACCAAATATGAAACTCAACTAGCACGAGTTCCCTGTGAAATATTTCCAAAACTTATGAGACATAGTCAAGGAAGACTTAGTAGCATCAATAAATGAATTAAGATGGTCAAACCAGATGGTTTAGGCCTTAAACACTACCTTCTAACTTCTAGACTCAAAAAGAATGGAATTGAAACATTTTCAAAATTCATTCCAATTAAATTATGACCCACACCATATAAAATCAACAAATAAAATAACTAAGTTGTATGAAACATGGAAACTTGGGAAGACCTAGAAACGTGGCCAACCCAAAAATGGGTACATGAGGAAAATGCAATATATAAAAAAATAGAAAAAAATAGATATATAGTTTTTTTTTTTAAATCAAAGTAGCTAAATTTTTTTTTGGTGAAAATATTGTTAAGGCTCTGAAAAAGGAAAATATTGTAAATATCAACTTTTTTTTCCAAATATCACAAAATATCAACAAAATTTAAAAGACAAATGAGAAAAAAGGACCCTAAAAAAGTGATGCCACAGCCCATGGGAAGGTGATATTTTCTATTTCCATGTGATATTATCACCATATAAATCTCATGATATTTACGAGAAATAATATCGTTTAGTGGAAAAATCGGAATTGCACGATATCATCACAATATTAGCAGTGTTATTTTAAATAACACACTTTCTTACAGGAAAATAATAATGATCCACAAATGATACTTAGATACCTAGGTCTATATTAACTGTCATAATACTTCCTAATGTATAATATCCTAAGTTTTTTGGTCTTGACTAGTCCCATACCATGATACATGATAGAATCCAGTGGAAATGCTATAATCATGCAAACAATGAAATCCTAAAAATTGATAAGCCCGCCTAAATTTTGAGTGAGATATGAACTAATTTCTCCACATTAATTCCAGTGAGGTTGTAACCACTCTCTAATTCCCTAAAGCAAAAAATGATAATGTTAAAAATTTCAGTAAAAGAATAGAAAAGGTAAATAAAGGTGAATGTCAAATTTTAAAGGATAGAAAAGGTCAGGAAAAAAGGAGAATGTAAAATTTTAATATAACCATTAATTGTGAAGGTGAGAAAACCCTAAAATCTTGATCTCTTATCCCTTATCCTTGTCGGCCCATAAAACTCCAAAAAGGTGCTCAAAATGTCACTAAAAATGACGAAAATACATTGGAAACACCATACAATATAGGTGGTGGCATTTCTAATATGTTTCACATGCATTTTGACATTTTGAGGCATTTTGGGTACTAGGAGATGGCCAAACTAGGAATTCCCTGCAAAACTTGGAATTACAACTAACACACTCAAATAGATACTTCCCAAACATGCCTCTCACAAGAAATCATGGTCTATCAAAGAAAAAAATACTAGACTAAACAGTTATAGCTCAAGAACTAGTCATTCTCCCCACATTGGCACAATATGCAACATGCTAATCAAATTAGATATGGAAAAAAATTTAGACTAAATTATGTTGGGTGTGTCTTAAGATATTCCTACAATAGTTTGCCTATGATTACATCCTCTTCAACTTTCTTCTAAAGTAACAAGGGAATCAAATATGGAGGAATCATGAGGCCTTATCCCTTCATTATTGTGGCATTAGCCTCAACTAGATATATCTTTAAGTCCATAACATCCCAATATTTCATAAATATGAAAGAGGTTTCCTCTACTAATCCAGTCTCACACCGTCTTTCACAGATGTACTTTCCTTGTAGTTTTTCCCACACTAAGAAAAGAAAAAAAAATAGTGCAATTGCAAATGAGTACCAAAATGATCAATCCAAGTCACCAATGATTTTTTGAATTTTCTTCCATATATCCCCACTTCTCTAATAGAAAATACGCCACAAAACTTTACCTCAAAAGATGTCAAATCAAAATTTCTTACCTAGGCCACTCCCTCATTAATTGAGGTCATAAAACTAGTAACTAGTTACAAGTCATCCGTAAACTAAATACAAGCCTCATTCAAGTACCCTAGATGGATTTCTAAGGGAAAGAAACTCCTAATCAAGACAATCATGCAAGCACTGCCATTGTACAACTACTCACTAGTCTGTTCCCCATAGAAAACAATATAAGATATGAACAATTCTTTGGGATGGTATGAACACAAAGAGAAAGGGAATCTATTAGATTTGGGAAGATTAATACATCTCTCAAAGCCAACTATAGTTGAAATGTTATCAAGAGAAAAGGACTATGAGTTACAATCCTCTCAAAAATATAAATTTCCAACCTTCACCCTAACGATAAAGGAAGACTTCAACAAGCACAAAAGGTAAAAAAATGTGGAGAAATCTAACACATACCTCCAAATAAATACATCGCCAGTTACTTTGAAAAGGAAATCCAATCTAGCGGGTTTCTAGGAAGATTCAATGGCTCAAGGAAATCTCTTTCATATATTAAACACTAAAGACAATCAAAGAGATGGATGATAGCAAAGAACTATGTAAAATGGTGATACTTAGAATAAATCCCACCATAGCGATGACTAATAGCTACGATTTTGGAACAAAGAAACAAAATCGAAACCACCTTAGTATACACAGTTCACAAGGGTTTTTCTAGTTTGGTAGAAAAAAAAACCCAACATAAAAGGATAAAGTGGAAGAGGCAGTAGGATTTGGACCCAAAAATTCATGTTCCTTTACATGGTAGCAAAACACAAATCCCTACAGAGGAGTATCTAAGAAAAAAGAGAAGTATACATTAGCTTGTACCTTGTGAATTGATGAGGAAGAAAAAAATATGCCACTTGTTTCTCACTCATTCTCTTTCCAAATTGGGAAAATATTTAGGTTAGAGAAATATAGAAAGCCAATGGGTGCAAATTGAAATATATCAGTAAGGAAAAGTTGCACGAAATATTCACGAAGTTTGTTGAAAAGTTGAAGCAGCACTGAAAACCCTAGGGAAAAGGATAATAGACCCCAAGATAGATATTGCAATAAATGATTGCAAACTTTCATAAGAAAAGGAAAAGTTTAAAAAACCCTCTAAACTCAACAACCAAGAAAAAATTTCATAAAGATGTCTTTAACCTATAGATCAATATCCCACATTATAATTTCTAAGGCAAGGTTGACAGCAAAGAATACCATATTTTCCTTTAAGCTATAGCACATTCACTAGTGTGAGGTTGAATTATATGTGTCCCTACAATAATTAAATGGGGAAGCCCATAGATGGGATGAAGTTACTCTATGAAAACCCTCGAGGGGAATTTAGTGAGTTTGTAAATGTATTAATTCAACAATCAAATCGCAACTCAGACAACCCTTATGATGTCCAACTCATGCACCTATTCCAAAAAATATAATAGTGTCCAAGAATACAATAAGATGTTCCATGTCTTTAAGTCAAGGGAAACACTCTTCACATATCTAGTGCAAAATATCTACACCTCAAATCTAAGCCCAAAAATCCAAATTCAGGTTAGAATATTTGAGCCTAATTCTTTGGACATAATAGAATGTTTGAACCCAATTATTTGGACAAAATCGTTATTATAGTTAAAAGTGAATGTGATATTTATGGTATAAAGTGGAAGGATATGGATATGCTCAATGGACCAAGGAAGAAAGAAACCTTGATATATCACAACATAAAAATCATAGTCATCAATATGTACAAAAATAAAATCCCTCGACTTCAAACCCTTGTCGTGAATGTTATCAACTTTGTATAAGAGGCACGTTTGCAATACTTAAACTTTTAATGGTTGAAGATCTATGAAAATTAGAGGCTTCTATCTTGATACTTTTGAATGCTTCCCATTCAACATACAAATCCATAAACACATGGTGGAACTCATGGTGGAAGACAAAACCATCAAAAATGACTTTGATGACATAGAGATTGGAATATGCTACTATTGTGTTGAGGTAGTTTATAGATCCTTCTCAACAAGCTCATATTCTAGGCCTCTCTAGGATACATCAAACCTATATTGTTGCATTCAATGCAATGTGCACAAAGCTCCCACATAAAAAATATTTGTAACGTGTTAATGAGCTTGACCATGAAAGGCCCCACACTTATTCACCTTAAAAATATGGTCACTTCCAAAAAATTGTGTTTGGAGAAGCCTTGGAAGTTTGGACCTTAATCACAACACAAAATCTTATGCTTCTCTTATCATCTTGGCAAGGAAAAAATATGGCTCTTACCACTGCCATATTTATTGTATATTTCTTATTTAAATAACTACAATTTTTTTTCAAAATGTAACTAGTGTCGGTCTTAAATACATAATAAAAATCACAATGCATATCAATACTTACATCATCCTCCACTGAAATACGTCGAATTTTTTTTTTGAAGAGTGACTGGCATAAAATTTTCTTCTAAATCTAGGTCCATGATTGAGTCCTTTTCTAAATTCCCTCCCAGAGACTCCTGCAGTAAAACTAGCTCCATCTCCTCAAGTTTCGTGGTTAATTTAGAATGCTCCAGTAAGAAATTTAGTCCGTGCTCTGAATTAAATTTAAATCGCTCCAACCTGAAGTGTTGTTACGGTAGTAGATTACCCTTTTCGAGCTCTGATAATATCCTCTTCTTCTTTCTTCAACTTCTCCATTTCTAAGTCTCTGACCAAGGCATTTAGTTGGGCATCCAATGACACATTGGCAACCACGGGGAGAGAAGTGGTTGGAGAAGAGATTATCTAAGGGAATTAAATGAAGAGAAAGGGGTGAAAATAAAATCCTATCTCGAGAAATTAAATAACATAAGCTTGACCCAACTAGAAAACTAAAGAATGATACTTAATTTGGAAAAGAGGATCCCATTATCAATGAGGTAGATCATATCTTCCATCTAACCTTGAGACTAGCCCAAATACAACCATAATTAACAATTTATTTTCACTTAAAGAAGATAAATACAAAGATAAAACTTACAAAGTTGACTGCTTTGATGTTGTAGTGACGTTGGTCTCCATTTCATTGTTATCCATCAAACCCAACATGACATCCATGAAATCACTATTATCAGCACCGTTGTCCTTGCTCTTCTCTATGTGCTCCTCTATAACCATCTCGAATAAAGAATCAAAGGTCTTATGGCACCTATTGTTTCGGTGCTATAGGCCTTGCAGATCCAACCATTCCAGCGTGGAATTAAGTCCCCAATATTAATGGCCCTGCTCAGAAAAAGACCTCATTTATCATGTCCTTGAACCCTTTGTTGTCCATGTCCTCCTCGCAGAATGTTTTTCCAAAAGCCATCCTACATATGATATCCGTTGGCATGGTAGGCACTAGCTTTCTCATGTTCACTACCTCACTAGCCATGCATAAGTTGGTGACACTATGTAAGAGGTCAGAGACTTCTTCCTCCCGCACAAATTTGAGCAACTCAAGGTGTCGGGCACTTAGCAACTCCACCATGCACAACTTACACATTTTCCTCTAGTAAGGGTTGTAGGGAAAAAAATAGATATCTATGGAATTATAGATTATGTTTTTCCCCGCCGTTGTCTATGGTCAGCTGACAAAATCAAGGTCGTGGGTTTTAAGTAACTTCTCGTCCATCGATGTAGAAGAGTCCACCATGGTTGACATGGAGCAGAAACACAGGAGCATGAGGGGGTCCTCTTTGTGGTTAAGATCCCTGAAATTTGTATGAGGGAGTTTACCCAACATGTGAATATTTCCAATTATTGTCAATGCTAGAGGCTCAGGAGCAGTGACTCTATAGAACTTGGTGAATTGTGAGCAATAAAACCCATGATACAAACATAGCTAGCAAGCCTATTGTAATCACTTCTTTGAATAAAAATATATCCTCCAATGATTGTCCGCTGGTTGTTTTTGCTACATTATACGATGGAAGTATGATATATTCCTCTCCCCACAAACATGGATATTAATTTTCCTCTCCCCACGAACTTCCAAAGCACATGATTATGGAAATATAGTGAATCCCTTAATGTGGAGCTTAACCATTGTGTGTGCAG
The DNA here is from genome assembly GCA_034641835.2 of Pinus albicaulis. Lineage (NCBI taxonomy): Eukaryota > Viridiplantae > Streptophyta > Pinopsida > Pinales > Pinaceae > Pinus > Pinus albicaulis. The sequence goes on from CM076574.1 coordinate 693,307,229, forward strand.
TGTTGGCTGCATGGTTGTGATTGAAGTACCCACACATCACAATCGGTGCGCTCGCGTCCTCTACACCCATTTTGTATTTACAAGACTTGAAACTCATGATGATTATGACAGAGTTTTCACCAAATATTTTAGGTTATGATTAGATATAGCATTTTTTAACACACTTAATCTTTAAATCAATCCGATCATATAACAATAATTGACAACACATTGCTACTTTTATTGGCACAAGATGCTAGCCAGATATTTTGTCAGAACATCAAAGCATCATGGGAATACATGGAGATAGTTGCATCCCAACCTAAAGGCATGCAAAAATTGGCCAAAATTTTCAACACCTTCTCTTATAGGTAGACCGATCGAGACAGATGATGTTACAACCTTTTTTTTCTAGCCCTTGATTAAAAAAATCTTCTTTATTGCAATTGTAACAATTGATGCCTCCTCAAATTTTATTTATAGGGAGGTCTATCCTAACGGCTGCATGGAACGTGTTCCATATCAACCCTACCTCAAATTCATGGAAGGCCCTGAGCCCTATTCTCATCCCTCGAGCCATGAGATCCCTAATCCCAATCCCCCTTCTCTCAGTTCTCTTGATGTGATTGACAATCCTCTGCCTGCAGGTTTCATATCTGAACCTCCGTACCTCATGAGTCATTGTTTCACCTCCTCCTGGCTTGATAATCCTATGATTACGTGTTTCAAATATGAACCCCCCCACCTCATGAATCATCATTTCACCTTCTCCTAACTTGAAAATCTTCTCCTTGCAGGTTTCAGATCTCAAGCTCTGCAACTCGTGAATCATAGATTCACCTCCTCCTAGCCTCATTCCCCTACTCGAAACTCCATCTTGTTCCCTGATATTCTTATGCGAAGTTCCCTAGTGTTGGTTGCCTTCCCCTCCAGAGAATCCTCCTATGTTTTTCTTGGTCATCTTCCTCCCCACCTCACTTCCCCTAGTCCCCCTCCTCCTTTACAAGTTTGGACAATAAAAACCATAACACTAATAATATTTCTATTACTTTAACATTTTAAGCATTAACCTTATGCATGCAGCCTATTAAATATTTTAATTTATCACCTAAAATTTTAACTTATAAAATATCACATAATAATGGTGCCAACCTCATTATTAATAATAAGAACATTATGAATAATTGTAATATCAAATATTTTTCTTATAAAATTTTAACTAATAACATATCGATTAATATTGGGTCCAATTCTAACCTTAATAATAATAATAATATTAATAATATCCTTGATGGGGGTGTTTCCATTGTGGGACAACTGGTGGGAGTGGCCATGGTGAAGCCTGTTTGACCTCCAAGTGTGTAATATCCTCTTGTTTAATTGACATGACTGCAACATCCTGTCTGTGAGGTTGTAATCTATGAGTCCAAGATGACACTAAAATCCATCCCTAGAGATGTTCGTGTCTCGCTTGGTTCTATTGGGATATGGTAGAGATTTGTAGAGAGATAAATGTGTTGGAGGTCAAGTGTGCTTCGTCCAGGTCTAGGCCTTGGGGGAGAGTCACAAAAGCCCGAGTCTGGTGCACTGTGTGGGTTGTGTTGGTGAAGTTGGATGGGCCCTAGGACCCTAGAACATCCAGGTTGAAGAAAACACTTTGCATTCTATTTGGCTAAATTATTTGTTGTAAGGTCCCACCTTACCAACCATTAGTGTTATAGAGAAATATTGAACACTAAATTCAAAATGAAATATTATTATTATTATTATTATTTGTTTCCAAATCCCAAGACAAGCACAAAGTTTCACTCAAACCCCAAATCCAGACTACCAAACCACAACCATCACTTGATCCTCAAGCTCAAAAGTCATATTTAAAAGAAAGAGTCTTTAGTGGGATGAATGAATATCGAACTTTACGAGCCACAATTTCAAACAAGCTAATTGTTACTTTTGTTGTGACTAATTTGATTTTATTTTAAATAACATGCTTATGAATTCTTTACCTAAAAGGAGAATTCAGCTTCTATAGGAGTGGTATCCAATATTTGTAATTTAATATGTAAGATGACACTACAACAACTCACTTACCCCAATTTGACTTTATCAACATGAATTTTAACACAATGGGATCACCACACATATTCATTGAGGCACTCCATAAACATCTTGATTACAAATCCTAATTTCACTCATCAATTTTTTTTCTTCAGAAAATTCATAAATGGAAATAGCTACAACCATTAAGTCATTATGGAAAACATTTTTCAAGCATACGATATACAACCATTGAGGTATTCTGTCAAACACTTGGCGACCATCATCTGTTAAGAGAATTTTGAAAACCGTTAACAACATGAATATGTGATTATTACTCAAACTATTTAACTGATAAAATTCATAAATTTAAAATTCAATATTGGAATATTAAAATAGAAACTAAATATTCTTAATCATTGACCAAAAACTCAAGAACAAACACCCATAGTTGGCTGTAGTAATGTGCAAAATAGCCCAAATTTATGGTCTGGGTTATAAAAATTATTGTTTTTTGGAATCACATGGGGGGTTACAGGTCCAAAAGGCATGGATACCCCTTGAGTTGGGTTGAATGGCATTCAAAAGACCCAGGAATGAAATTCATAAAACAACAAAGATCTAGATCCTTAATGTTTCATTTATGGCTTTTGTCAAACACATGGAATGAAAACTTTAAACTACAATTCTACATCAGGAAAAGAAATCCAGATTTATTATAATAAGATATGCTCATTGAATCCACACATTTCTCAATCCACCATATGAGTTATTGAAACATTTTACAACCCACAAGAAAATTCATTAGACACGATTTCACAAGATTATTCCACCCATTGCTACAATTTGACAAAAGCATGGAAGTCTTGAATGCTACAGCCATTAAGGATTTCTCCTAGATCTTTAATAGTACTATTAAGAAAACTTGAATAACAAAACATAGAATTATTGATAATAATATGAAACATAAGCCATGACTGAACTTTACCTCAAACTTGCCTCAAGCATTTTATCTTCCAAACCATATTTTAATTGCACTTATTTTTTCATTTTATTTTAAGGGTTGATTATGTACTTCCTCTAGGTATATTTTGGGTACATATCCATTTTCTTAATTCTGTTGTAAGCTGAAATTTAGCACTTATTCATGCATAAATAAATTTATAGAAATACTCCTTCACGGATTTTTTCAAACACTTTGCAAAGTATATTGAAACCACTTTCTAAAACATGCATCTAATTAATTGAAACAAAACCATAACTCGTGAAACTCTTACCCAGGTCCTTTGGAATTTATTTATTGCAATTACCTTCAAAAATATTTGGATTTACTTTCTCAAATTCTACAGTAACAAGATTATTACCATAAACTAAACCAATAATAACTCCAATATTGAGATCTAAACATCCATACATATAGACTTCTCATAGTCTTCATTTTTAACTAATCAATAATATTCTAGATAACATAAGCTTAAACCAAAATAAGATGCTTACAACAATTTAAATTTCTACTTTTTATTTTTGCTAATATATACTATAATTTTAGGACAATGAAAAGAATACTTGAAGAGATATCAAACTCGAATCATTGAGAATATGATCCACCTTTTATCACTTAACCAAATCATTTGAACCATCCGATTTTCCACCTAACCATATCCAGTGAGAAATTCTCCCCCTGGAACCCCCGAGCTGTAAGAGCTCACAAACAATACCAAAAGATATAAGTACAGAGATATCCATGCCAGGTTGAGGAATATAAGTTTCAATTCCTCCCAATACCACTCATGGTTAGCTCCACCATGTATAGCTACTTAGTAATTTAGTTTAGGAATTTCAAATTCATTTCGAAAGAAATTGGCTACTCTCCAAGTCTCTCCCTCTCATAATATTTTTCAAATCTCTCCAACTCTTGGTATCATAATGCACTTCTCCCAAAGTTATAATACATCAGACACATAAATAGGAGGACCAACCAAATATTGTCATGAAGGAGGAGTAATATGCATGCCTTGTATTACATTTAGATGAGCATAACTCATGCCATTAAGGAGAGGTATGCATGCCTTAGTTAAGGAGAGTGTAATATATGCATTAAAGAGAGTGTAAGAGGAATATTTTATGACATGTATTTAATGAGTGTAAGATGAATATGTCATTCTTTGATGAGTGAATAAAATAGAGTGTAATGTATTATTAAAATAGAGAGGGAGAGTTACATAGATCCATGAGAATCATCAAGGAGAGATGTGTGAAGTAATTGAGGAGATATAGTTCCCTTTTAATAATAATATCATAGTATCATAAAAGATATTAATAATATTAATAATGTTAATAATATTGACGATTAAGTCGACATTGAAATATTACGATTGATTAATGATCAGTTAAGTTATTTTCCTTCATGTATACTTGATTACCCATTTATTGGAGGCAACTTACTATCTTTGGAAAGTCGTACTTCAAATGCTAGACATGACTTTATATTTTTAGATTCAATCCAAAATTTTTAGGAATGACATTTTATTAAGGAAATTCATCCCTGAGCTACCCATCAGTGGTATTTTTATTCCATAGAATAGGGATTTTGCACCCCTATTGCATGCATCTTTGTGCCTTAGTAGATTGAGGACTCCGTGCCTTGATCTACTCTAAAGATCCAAGATTCCACACCTTGATATTTTTAATTATTTAGGACTCCACACCCTAAAAATTTTATTTCGGATCCAAGAATCCACGTATTTATCTTTCATGGATTTAGTACTCCACGCCCTAATCATTTTATTATATATCGCAGACTCCACGTCTTTATATTTCATGGATTTAGGAATCTGTGCCCTAATTTCCATGGCATCTCATCTACTCTTGTTTTAAACTTCACGCTTCACCTTAAGGTACTGATTGTGATCCCATACCCATCTGATGGTTCGTTGGTAAGCTATTCTTCCATGACCTACACACATCACAACCTCATATAGCAAAGGAATAAAATTAATTTCATAATTAACTTATTCACAATTTACCAAAGATTGTGCATGACTTCTACAGTCATTTTGGTTTTGGAGAAATTACTTCCACATTCATTTATAACTCAAGCATCCATTTTGGCAATGACCAAGTCCCCTGCCACATCATTCTTAGTACAAGATAATGCACATATAATCATACAAATCATGTATCATCCATAAAACATAATTAACCATATGTTCCACATACCCATGATCATCCATGGATCTGTGTCTCAATCCTGCATCACCATCCATGTCATACACCTATGTCCAAAATAGGATACCAAAAGAGAAAACATCGCTAATATGCTCTTAACCAAAATAAATTCTTATTCACACAACCATAGATATTATCATAAGTACACAACAATCAAGTGACCCAAACTAGGTCTACATCATATAAGCACATACGTAAGTCTTTCATGCATAATATTATATCATTATATCAAAATCACCATCTCTAAGTGTCATCAAAACCATCTCACCAAGAAAGGACACTATCTTGGCATTCTGTTTGGCTCAATTGTTTGCAGTGATGAGGTGGATGGGATAAAAGAAATACCAAGTTAGCTTAACCTTGGGCACATTGTGATGAAGAATTCTCTTAGGGCCTATGTAGTGAAGCATTAAACTTATTATAATAAATATTATAATACTGTCTTAAATCTTTAACCCTTGGAAGAATATTAAATTTTCTTAATTTATTATTATAAAATAATATAGATATATATAATTAAATAAGTAACGACTAATTCAAACAACTAACTTATAGATAAATTTAATAACTAATTCCTAACAGCTAAAGTTGTACTAGGATGAATCATTGCTATTTTGTTCTGTGATATTGATAGGTTTTTTTACCTTTGTCCTAAGGATGAACCACATTAGTTGGTTCAAAACGTCAACCAAATCCTAATTATGTGATTAATCCGAAAGGAAAATATTTAACATTATGAACCACAAAACTCTAATATCTAATGAAGTGAATCTTTTGAACAACTCTCCATTTCATAGGGGGCAACATTTAAGTTTTCTTTATCAATATGAAAATCTTCTTCCAATTTGATTTCTACGTCATGAAAACTTCCTTCCTAGGCAATTGTTTCTACTAACTCCCCAAGTTTTAGTTGCATATCTGGACCCACTTCAACAAGAATATGGTTTATTTTCTATATTTAGAATATATACATGGCACACGTGATATGGATCGAAACCCAGAAGAAAAATTACTTTTAACACATTCATCTCTATGATAATATGGACCCTTGGGAAGAACTTCTAGGAGAATAGGTTCAACTTCTTTAGCCTCCTCCATAGTATTAATGGGGTTTTTTGTGGAATATATTTCTGTAGGTTCTTGTGAACATGTAAAAGAGAAATCCTCTTCTTGCTGATAACTACAAAATTATTTAATCTCGTTAGTAGTTACAATGCATTGGCTTACATGTGATGTTACAAAATATTGTCCTCATGTTATTGAAAACGCGAATGAAGAAATTTTTTCTTATGAAATATTTCACCAATTTATCTATCTGAAGGATCCCACTTTGTAGGGAACTGGAGGAAGAGTGTTCTGAAGGGCCATACTCAACAACCATATCTACATGTTCTACAAAAGCTAAATACAAACTATATCCTAGAGAAGAATGGTTGTAATATCCATCTGCAGTTGTTTCAATATAATTTGTAGATGTCTGAGCCTAAATGTTAGCATTTTGAAAAATAAATTCATCCTTGCTATAAGAAAGTTTCATTTTTCCAATTACATACACAATGTCTTCAATATTACCAAAATTTTCCTTCCCATAATGCATTTTTCCAAGTAATGCACTAGTGATCACACTCTCAGTATTGACCATGCTCGGTGAACCACTCATTCCTTCTACTAATATAATATTTGTTTCTACATGTGATTCGTTATGTCCTATTGCCATATTTTCTATATTTTCTAGTTTAATGGAATTCTCTTTAATATCTTCAACATTGCAAAAATCCGTATTCAAATGATTTACTCACATTCTTGCACTATCACTTGCAGGAAAATACAAATATAAATCAAAACCGTTGAAGGACCTGAATGACACAGATGCAGTTAATTCTTGCAAATTCTTTTATAGATATTTTTCTATAGAAATTTTATTTTATACACTTATTAGTGCCATATTACAAGTGTCCAGGCTATTTTTATTTGAGGATGTCTCAACGCTATCAAAATCTCTATATTTCACAGTATTTACATCATTTGGTTCAATTGAATATATCTCCCTTTCATCCCCTACCTGCTACTTCACACTCTCTTCATGACCACATAGATCAATATCTCCATTATGAGGGTCATCGAATAATTTTAAAATATCGTAATCTTTGTTAGTGTACCATTTCTCATTACTTTGTTTCATAATAAGGTATCCCTTCCTTAAAACTTGATTGAGATAGAAAAAAAACATGCATATGATGTAAATGAAAAGACAATCCCAAACCTTCATCTCAAAGAAGAAACACGGTTTTGTGGAGGATAGAAGGTATATGAGATTGGAAAATATCCAATATTTTGAAATCCATGCTTTTCTGAAAATAAATTGATGACCAAGAAGAAAAAAAAATAATGTTGATGCTAGTTGGCCCCAAACAAATTGGACTATAGTTGTAACATATAGAGATGAGTCATAGAAACATTTAGAAAATTTAGGCATAACTCAAGACAATGTAAGACTAGAAAGCTCTTTGTTGTTATTGGGAACGTTGATGTATCTCATCTGAACATTTTGAAGTGGATTGATGAACAATGTGTAAGAATGATGGATTTGATGTTTCACTTATTTTAGCCATGGTATTCAAGCTTGTTAGCACATGACAAGAAAGTTCTATCTAGATTTTCAAGAATATTTCCATGTTTTGACTGCTCTTCTACCACTAACATTATCTCCAACATTGTTGCAAAAGAAATTAATGTCCAATGTGCGAGCAGTTTATATTCTTACAAATATGAATGGTCATTGTGGAACTATTTCTAATTTGAATGAAATTAAAACATAAACATAAAATAATATAATCATTATATATCATTTGGAGAATTTAACTTGTCAGACGTAAAATTTTCTTCCAAGATCCCATGAGTATGATAGAATATATCTCAATCATTTTCAAATTCTTTGCAAAACCCATATTGGAAAAAATGTTTAATGTGACTAAGGATAGGTATAAATTAAAATTCATGGCTCTCTTCTAGTGTTAAATGTGATTATTATATGATGATAATTATTCTAGTAGATACAGGGGCTTTGAGCCTCTCATATAACTTAAAATGGAGTTATGATTATAGCACAAGACTAGATACATATCACTAAACACTAGAAATCTTGATATAGTCCTTTAAGCCTCCTAGAAAATTGTAGTAAGGTTGAAATAGAGACTCGCACACATTCTTTGGAATATGGACATATTTAAGAAATATTTTTTTGGATTGTACTGATTTTGCAATTTTTTTGTTCGTGGTGAAAATCGACACCTATATACATAGTAAATGGAAATTGAAGTAATTAGAGAATGACCTCTATTAGGTGCAAAGTAATCCTTAGCCAGATTTCTTAAAAAAACTAGTTGTTTAACCTTATTGTTATGATATTAAATTCACTATTAGGTAGTTATTTCTATTATATCTGAGCTCCAAACAAAATTTATTCTTCTTTTACATGCATATTATTGACTCATTTCTGCAACCATTGGCAATATATCTAGTTGGAGAGGGGGAAAATCATTCTTCATGTCAAAGATAGATATATTAAAATGAAATACAAAGCAATGAAGCTTGATAAACCTTCTCATAGCTTAATGGAAGAATAAAGAGCTAAATAAATCACATAAATGAAGGAGTTAAAAGGTATGATATGCCTCTGATGATTTTATGAACGTATGGGGCATTTGAGCCCGGGATCTATTCTTTTATTACAAGATTTTCTCTCCTTGTTATGATTTTTTATAGCTATAAAAGTGATTGTGGTAATATTGGAAATTATTCTTTGATGGAATTACTCATGAAGCTTTTTAGTTCATTACTCCATGTTGTGACTGTGGAATTTCTCACAATGTGGCTAATTGATTGAAACTTCATGCATTAATTTCATCTAAGACACTCTGAGAAATTCTAGGTTCCTAATGATATTTTAAAATAGGAACAAAAAGGTTGATTGTCCAATAATCCTAAATTTGTAGAAACTTGAAATTAACATTTTAATAGTTACCATTCGAGTCTTTCCTACACGTTTCTTTTTATTTTGAGCTATAAGAACCTAAATTCTCACCATGGTTTGGGAGTTCCACACTAGCTATGACTTAGGTCTAAAAAATGTTGTTGTTTGAATGATCTCAAAATAGAGTCTTTCAAGCATACCTTTTGGGATATTTGGATTCATATCTACAAAATATTTATCATTCAATTTGGCATTCTCTTTGTCGGAAATTTTCATTGAATAGGGGCCACTTCTGTTGATATATAGGTGATTAAACCGTGTGGTGGACAATTGGAACTCTATAAGATTGACAGGTACTCATTTCTATGGAAATATTGTGTAACATTCAATGCGGATTCTCTTCATTCATCTGAATAGGATAAGAACAATTATAACAAAGTTGGAAACCCATATTTCATGCAGAGTTATCATTTTTCCAAAAGGATTTAGAATCTCTTGAAATCAGGATCGAGGAATATACACTAGCACTATTACTAAATCTAGGGAGGACATGTTTGGAAATATAGGCTTCGAAAATCATGCTTCTCTAATAAGAATTTTTATCTCCATTTAAAAAAATATAACCTTGTACTTTAGCTCTCCTTTGTTTTAATTCTCATTACTATACCTTTCATGATTTTCTGGCTTGAAACTTCCGCCAATGCTTCTACATACTTCTAAATTTATGATATTTGAAACTTGATATATTGGAAATGATATTTTTTTCCCTTTTCGTTTTTCATGTTTTCTCCTAAATGGGCATCTTAAGGATCGCCATTCTCCAAGATTACAGAACTCAAAATACCTGGATCACATTACAAAGGATTAGAAAATATTTCTAAGGTTTGTCCAAAATATTGTTGAGGTCCAAATTCTTCTCTCAGAAATGTTGGAAATATGTATTTTTTTCTTAATTATTGGAATGAGAATGTTGTTGTATGCTGTGAGGATTATTTTTCAGATGTCCATCTATTTTATGTCTTGAAAATAGTGTTGAAACAACTACTAGGAAGCCTAAAATTGAAATATTTGAGACTCCATTGTGCAACCATCCAATACCTTGAACTAACAACTATAAGATGGTTAGTAGCATAAATTTTTAAGACTCTTTCATCCTCTTGTAAGGAAATTGTTCCCTGATTGAAAGATTTTCTATTTCTAATTGTCTCATTCGTTATCTTCTGACATATACCTTCATCATCATCTCTAAATTCGAGCATTGTTTTCACCACCTTCCTTTCTTCGGGAAGGGCTTTGTAATGAAGGTGAGTAAACCTCCGATGCCATAACTCCGTTTGAAGACTTGTATCATAGGTCATAGCCCCCAATGGACTTTCTCCAACCTGGTAGAGTGTATCAACTCTAAAACAAATAGAAATATATTCCTCGAAGTTCTTCTTCCAGATAAGTACCTTCCCATCAACGAATGGCACCTTAAATCCTTTGTCTTCCATTGCCGAAATGGACACAAGGTTCTTCTTCAAATCAAGTACATACACCACATCTTGTAATCAGATGACTTCTCCTTGACATAAATGGAGGGTCACAACCCCTGTTTCTTTCATGGGATAGGTGGCATTAGCTCTAAGTATAATTTCTAGATTAATATCCTTCTCAACTAGATCAGAAATGGATTATTTATAACCAGTGAGGTACCTTAAAGCACCACTATCAATCAACCAAACATCTAGGGTGTCTAGTGGAGATGCATTAGAGAGGGAAGATACAAGAATAAATTTCTTGACCTCTTGAAAGGTTTCCCATTTCCACTACGATCAGAGGGAACCTTATTTTTTCCTTGGAACCTCTTGTTCCTAACATTCCTTCTCGAGTTTTTTTTTTCATCATCCCTGTGAGAGTCCCTTCTATTAGGGCACTCTCTTGGATAGTGACTAGTCTTGTTACAAGTGTACATCTTCCCTTCCTTCCTTTGGGCCTCGTTCTACCATGGTTTTAATTTCTCGGGCCACCCTGGTTCTTCTTATTTGCATGATCGGCAAAGGAAGTAGGGTCACTTCCATTACCATTAAAGGCATACTCCATCATTTTTTTTTCCTCTTGAGTGAATCTCATCAATATTTCATCAAAACTGTGAATCACATTATTATTGATAATAGTGGTATTGAATACATTCCAATCACAAGGGAGACCTCCAAGTGCAATAAGAACCATCTATCGATAAAATATGTCTTCCCCAATAGCTAGGAGGTTTTTCCTGATTTCACTGAGCCTCATAACATTTGATTGAATAGATTCATCCTTACCCTTCTTCATATTCTTCAACTATTTCTTAAAGAAGAGGATTTGATTAGAATTTCTAGCCCTGAACATGCTCACCATCTTATCATGCATATCCTTAGATGTCTTCAACTTATAAATGTAAGTAACCAAGTGCTTATGAATAGAATCTTGGATATTCATCTTTGCTTTGAACTCCCATTTTCTATACTTTAGCTTTGTGGCAGCATCTGCATTTGATGGCGGCTCTTGGGTCTTCCCCTCTACATATTCCATGACATCCTGATATTCTGGCACAAAATCTAAGGACATCTTCCATGCATGATAATTAGACTTATCAGTCAATTTATCATCAGACTTGAAACCCTTGTAGGTTGAGGAGGTCATTTTTCCTTGATGGGATTTATTCCTTTAGAGATTGATTCTAACAATAGGTGGAATCTTAGACTTTGTCTTCACCTTAGCTCTGATTCCATGATAAATTTATATAACAATGGTGTTCTATGCTTGATGCACTTTTACTTCAATACTTCTTAAGCATGATAGAAAATAGAAATCAAATAAACATGAAACTAAAATGATGATAGAACAAAATAATAGATCAATAAAAGACAAGCCAAATATAGATAAGATTTACAATTCCTCTTGTCCAACAAAGATATGAGATATTGTTGGGTTACGACGGTCAGTAGGATGATTCAACCAGTAAAGTCTTTCTCGGTCAGCTAACACTTCATGTGTCACACCCACATCCCTCAAAGACAAATCATCACAAGTCAACGCAAGTCAAACTTGGGACAACGTGAAAAAGTGTGAGGGGAAAATTTCCTCCAAAGGCTATCGAACCAATCAAATCACAAAGAGACAATGTGTGATGACTTTATGAGAAAATGACCTCCAAGTTTCTCGAATTTATATCCATCAATAATGGTGTGTGACACATCTATAAGGTGTGTGGGACAAATCTAGCCGACCTTGCACATGTGGAAAATAAATTCAAAATAAATGTTCTTCTCATTTGATCAAGATGATCTTTAAATCAATATTGCACCTCTCCGAAGGAGGAATCCCAAAAAAATATGACCATCATCATATGAGCAGTGCAACATGAAGTTTGGACCTATTTTCCAAAAATTAATAGTCTGTTGTGAGGAGCATGCAAAGCAGACATAAACACTGGACCGAATGCACTATTTACAGTGCCAAGTCTGGGAGAGACTAGAATTGATTTTCCGAGGCCAAAATCAACTCAATGAGAAAGTAGAAAAGTTGGAGACTTGTTTGGCGCACTTTGAAGGGCACATTCAATGGGACTATTGTCCTCCACCACCTCTGGGAATAACCCTGGACAAGCCTACAACCATCATGCCAGGTGAATAGTATGCTATCTTGTGTTGTTTGTTTTTTATCTATGTTTTGGTGCCTGAGCTGACCCAATCGTGTATGGACAATTTCCATAATATTTCTTTTCTTTTTTTGTCATCTAGTGCAAATTTTGGTCAATAAACCTGGTCATGGTGAGACCACCTGTTTTATGTAAGTGACTATATGTACTAATTTTTCCTATAGTGAAATGTAACACTTCATTATAAAAATAGAAATTTTCCATTTATGGAGTGACACAGATAAAATTACTGGCGTAAATGACTAATTCATATAATTGTTCTAATTGTTGTTTGTTCATATCTTTATTCTTGGACTATAATAGTCATTTATATTAATTATTATTAATTTTATCACTTATTATCTAGTCATATATTTTAATCCTAGACTAAATTAGTCAATTTTAGTTTAGTCACTCATTATCTAGTCATATATTTTATCCCTAAACTAAATTAGTCATTTAAGTTAGTCGCTTTTAGTTTAGTCACTTATTATGTAGTCGTATATTTTATTCCTAGACTAAATTAGTCATTTATGTTAGTCCATTTTAGTTTGGTCACTTAAAATTGCTCAAATTTAGTAATAATTCGCTTGAAATAATTGCGATGACTAACTTTTTTATTCACCTAGTCATTAATTTCATCATTTTTTACTGGTGCTTGTTTTATAGATGAAAAATGTAGCCACTCACTTATAAATATTTTTCTTATTAATTCCAATGAGAAAAAATGAGTAATGACATTGGGGAGAAAGTATGACGTCTCCTCAAAACCATATAATTTGATCATAGTGGAATATTTTAGGAGATACCAATCCCCTATCTTGAAGATTTCATTAAATCTCTCTCATCTCACTAATGGCCCTGGGTAAAGGTTTTCCATGTAATAGTCAGTACAAAATTGATACAAAGGACTACAGATAATACATGATTCCCATGTTGTCTATGGTTTTTCTTACACTCGAAATCCTCTCAATGGTAGTAAACATAGTATTGCTACAATCAGCTAGCCTTTCGGCTAGGTGTGCGAGGGAGATACAGTTTTGGTGCATTAAAAGGTGAATTATGTCTCGAAAGTATCTGAAGGAGCTTATGGAATGAATATTTATGAAGTGGTGATGGATGACATATGAAAGATACATGGTAAAATCAAATAAAGAGTATATAGAGGTTTCAAGGTTACACAATGACACTAGGAATCCAGGAGTAAGCTAGGGGGCCTACTGGAGCTACCAGTCATCTGGAAACATGTTCAACCAACAAACTAACATTTTTCTCCTTTGTGAGAGCCTTCAAATAAATAGGCATGGTGGCCTCTTCCAACTATTGTAGTATTTTCTGGTCTGGGAAGCATAACATTATCGATATTTCTTCAAGGGTCGCTAAAACAATTACCTTAGAGAATGTAGATGAAGATATAGTCTTGTAACTATAATGGGGCATGATCGAAGTGATGATTTATGAAAAATGATGGACTTAGGGAACAACTACTTTTACCACATTACTTTTCAGCAAGTTGTGTAGATCTTGGCCTACATGCACATTACAGTAAATTTTTCACATGGAAACATACATGTCCTGTTTGTTGTAGAAGAGATAATATTTTCATATTCCATGTCAAACAATTCCTTTTTGCGTGGATACTCCATTTTTGGATAAGTCGCACAAGTCGACCTCTCAAACATGTCCACTAATATTTTGTGAGACTAGAGTTTTGAGGCTACGAGATGAAAGTTTTCCCAAATATGTATTTTTTAAAGGTTTTTGAATTTCACTAAGTGGACTTTGGAAAAGTAAAATTTGATTAGGATGGGGGGTGATGAATTGAGCATATTAACAACAGTCTTGGGGATAAACTTAAGTGCATGAAAAAATCAATCAAAATATAGAAGGGTTGGTGGAGCACACAACAGAATTAGGTGAGGCTCTTAGTTTATGATTCTCTTTCATAGTAAAAAATGATTGAAATTGTCTCCTAGTGGTAAATTTATATAAAAAAAATCTTTAATTTGTTGTTGCTGCATGTCAATATATGATTGGTGTTTGACGTCAAGATGAAATCACCATATGGTGATGATGTCCTCATGTGAGGCATAGGGATAATGTGGGTAGTGACATAAGTGTGACATGGAATATTGTGGAAAAAATGGTAGGGATCTTGATCTGATCAAAAGATGACGTGGGAAGCTACGAAGACCTAGTGGTGACATGGGTTGGTGACATAGTGGGTCCAACCTCCCAAGAACCAAGTGTTTTTTTAGCATGGAAAGGGAGGAAATTTTGTGCACCACTTATCTATATGTGCAATAAGTGTGGGCCTCCAATGTGTCGAGGGACATAGTAGAGCTATTTTTTGTGAAGGTCATGATTGGACGAGTTCCATCATTGAAATGGCAGCAGGAGATTGCGCCAAATCATCTATTATACTATACAAATGGGAAGATTTTCCATAAGCAGCGTTTCGATGTAATGGTACCTTAGGGGTCATGGCATGAACCTCTACCTTAGGTCAAGGGATCTACAAAGGACCATTAGGTGTCAAAAGAGGCTCTGTAGAACTTGAAGAAGGGGGCTTGGGGACATACGTAGCGGGAGGCTTATTGTACTGATGGGACTGAGTCTGAAGGTTGAGGCCTACGGCTATAAGTTGGTGAGAATTCATCATGAGAATCTCGTAATCAGAGGTACTACAAGGAGGAGGTTAAGTGGCTGCCTAACCTTCAGGTGGTTGGGTAGCCAGGAATCCTTGCTGAGGGAAAGGATTAGTAAACACAGTCGGCTGACTAGGCGCAACATTGGGAGGGACAGAAGGGGAGGCTTGTTTTCCTTGGAATGTTGCTTGAGACTCCCACATGTGCCTCACCTTTGGTAAAAGAGGACAATCGTGCATGTAATGCCCATAAACACTACAATAAGAATAAGTCTTGTTCATGCGAACAGGCTTGTCCTGCTTGGGCTGAGTGCCATGTTGCTGGTTAGCAGTGTTAGGTGCATTATTTTGAGAATTAGTTCAATTATTACCAGGGAAAATTTGATTTTGGAGTGGCTTTCCTCTTATTTTATGAAGGAGGAGGATTAGTCGCGCCGTGTTGTGCATATACCTGCCCCTGACGGGGTGGTGGCTGTCGTTGCAGGGGTTGAAAAGGAAAGGGAGGCAGAGGTGCTAATGTTAAAGGAGATAGAGCACCAGGCTGTGGAGATGGAGAAGAATGAGGTTGGGTAAAATTGTGGTAAAAAAGAGGTTGGGAAAAAGGATGAGGCATCTTGTATCCTGGATACATGCTACCAGAAGGGGGAAAAGTGCAGGAGGTTTTGGCCCCTCCCTATGGAAAACCATAGCCCATGGGACGCTGAGCATATGGATGAAAGAGATCTCGAATGATACCTTTAGTGGCATGATATGCCCCCGGTGCATTGGAACCATCGGGTCTATGAATATTAGGTAGAACGGTATAAACATAACTTGACTCAATGTAGATCAGGTCATATTTTAACGCAATTTGGAGAGTGGCTTCCTCAGTTTGAGGGAAATATGATGCGACATATTTTCCTATAGTAGGAAAAAGGGATCTAAGGAACCAGTCCATGTAGACATGGTCTTCGAAGGTAGGGGCTCAACATAGGCTCTTTCTTCACTGCCATTCCTGGACATGATCGGATAGGCGGGTCGTAGACGATTGACGAAAAGAATTCAAAAGTTTGGTACCAGTGTCATAATGAAGGGGAAGCTGGAAATATGATAGAAAAGCACAGGAAAGAGTCGCAAAGATGGTATGAGAGGATGAGGCCTGATCAACATACCGCTTAGAAGCTTTGCCAGTAAGCGTACATTGGAACAACCGAAGATGGACAGAGTCATAGATAATGGAGTTACACGAACACGACATGTGGAAATATCGAAAATGATTTGTATGATCTTCTCCAGCAAGGCCTTCAAACTCAGGGATGTCGGAAGGGAGCTTTGTTGTCATAGCAGGCCAACTAGCGTCATGGTGTAGAGGTTCATTTATCAACTAGATAAAATTGGGAATACTGAGGCCTTCCACATAGGGGAGTAAGGGAGCAGCTGGGATAGTTCTTGTTGTAGCCCCACTAGTAGTATTCCCATCATTATTGTCAGGGTTACCACCAACGTTAGGTCCTGAACCAGACATGGTGAATGTGACAGGGGGAGAACCGGGTGTGGAACCAGAAGGGGAACCTAATGAACCAGCAGAGGAGTCAGAATGAAAACTTGGTGGAGGACTAACTCGAATCCTACGTGGAGGAGTAAATCTTCCTACCGGAAACTGATGATTAAGGCCAAGAAGTCTCCAGTAAAAACAGCTTGGTGGCACAGTGGTGAAGGCACAAACACGACACAAAGGGAAGAGATACCAACAAGAGCGAAGAGGTGTAGGATCAAATAATTACAATGTCGAAATAAGGGCAGAGAGGTGTAGGATCAATTGATTTCAATTTTAAAGTATTTTCTTGTTAGGTTAACCAAGCTCTTCTTCACTTAGGGTGTGTGTGTTCAGTGTGTAAA
Source organism: Pinus albicaulis (assembly GCA_034641835.2). Taxonomy (NCBI): domain Eukaryota; kingdom Viridiplantae; phylum Streptophyta; class Pinopsida; order Pinales; family Pinaceae; genus Pinus; species Pinus albicaulis. Next base: position 693,324,632 of record CM076574.1, read on the forward strand.
TTTTAACTTTTAAACCCAGACTTTTGTAGAGAAAAAGAAAAAGTGTGTTGTATAAATATAAATAAACCTGCAGATAATAGTATATGAGAATAAAATAACATAAAATAAAAAGCTAATAATGCATTAATCTAAATCCAAGGAGATGGGCCTCTCAACAAGTAGTCTGTAGGTGGGAAAATATCTATTCAAAACACACTAAAATAGCTAATAGATCTAAGGTCGGGAAGGATAGGGATCTAAATGTTAGATCTGCTGGAAATAGGTGTAGAAAAACAACAAAAAATAAAGGAAAATTTGTTGTAAATGAGGTGGCGAAAGGCTGTAACCTAGAGGGAAGCGGGGGGAACCCTAGAGGAAAAACCAAAAAAAAATAAAAGGAGGTGATTTGGATGGATAAATAGCCAATATGAAGTGGATATGAAGGTAAGGTATCAGATCTGAAAAAAGGCTGAACACTCTGAAATTTCAGACAACCTGTAGCAGCTAAAACTCTTCCACAAAAAGTTGAGGGTACTAAAGCCCTAGAGGGCTAAGTTCCCACTTAGATGAGTAAAACAGAACAAGTATAGGTCCAAAATGAGTAGATACGGAGGTCAGAAAACCCTGAACAGAGGCCCAGACAATCCCAAAAAAATTTCATAAACACTCCCGCAAAAAGTCCAGGTCACAGTTTCTGACCTGATTTCTGCAGAGGTCACAGGTTTAGGCCTATTTTCTGTGCCTTGGAGGTTCAAGTCATAGGTTTTGGCCCAAAAAGTGCAACCTGCACTTCCGGCACTCTCAAGAGAAGGTTTCAAAAGAATTTGTCATCTCAATTGCGACTAATATCTTTCACCTACGCAATAGGTCGAAAAACACGCGGAAGTTAGAATTTTTAATGTTTTAAGGTGTTATAGGTTAAAAACAACATCAAGAAAAGAAAAACAAGACGATGAATATAAATCCTAGGGTTTGAAATAGCTAGATATGCAGGGATCTAAAAAACAATAGTGGTTGTAATCGTAAATTCATGTGGAGTCGCCAGTTGTTAGTATGAATCTTAATCTCAAGTGTACGAAAAAGGCTCACTTTAGCTGTACATAACAAACAACCCTAACAACAAAGATGGCTACCAATATCTTTAGATCCTCAATTAGTTCACCAAGATAAATGCTGCAAAATCTATATGTATGCATTAAAAGACATTAAGCAGTGAATAAAAACAATAGTTGCTCCATGCATCCAATAAACAACACAAGAATATGTTTAAAGAATTTTGTATACATGGCACCTGGGAGGAGAACATAGAAGGATGTTACCAGTCCTCCTGAATGGGATGGGTTCTTGTAAGTCCTTAGCACTTCAGATCTAAAATCCCTCTCTCTTGATGGTGTAGAAAACCCAGACAAAAATGGAACTGAAAGGGAGCTCACAAGAAAAATGGTAGCAAAATATGAAAATGATGGTGGATCAAATTAAGACCAAAATTATAGATCCAAAGTGATCTTTAGCCAACAAAAGGTAGTGAGTGAATGGAAAAAACTTTATATTTATAACAAAATATTGAGTTAGTCTAGATATTTGTGCATAATTAAAATATTATTAACTAATTCTAGATTATGGAATATTTTATTATATTTGTTGGAGGGAAAAATAATTTGAATTGGGTCAAATCCCTTTATTTGTAAATAATAAATAAATAAATTATTTATTTATTATTTTAACGATGTGGTTGAGTAATAATCAAATAAATAACTATTTATTTAATTATTTAAGAGTGTTTTAGTCAAATTTAACAAGGAATATTATTTAAATAAGGTTTAAATAATTATTCGTCAAAAATAATAAGATAAATAATAATTTATCTAACTAATTTTCCTGTTTTGGGTTAAATATGACCAGGAATATTAATTAAACTGTTGTTTAACTAATTAATCCTTTAGGAAAATCAAACAAATGTGGATTTATTTAATATTTCTTCATGGGGTTTCCTGTTTAGACCATAAACAACTTAATAAAGGTGGTTTACTAAGTTATTTTCATAGTGAAAGCAATTTTACTTAGGGTAAAATTGGTCTTCCAAGGTGTACTTAGGTCCACCTAACAGTAATAGGTTAGATGACCAAAAAATGGTGTAACAGTGTTAATTTTCATGCAAGTTGGTTTTCTGGACTTACATACACCATTAGCATCAGGGTGACTTAATGTGACCTATGATGTCATGATAATGTCATCCCACAGTTTTTTTTGAATTGTTCCAATTCGCTCGATAAAAAATACATATTTTCAAGAAAATTTTAACATGATTCTTATAGGTAAACATTAACTACAATAGTACCCATTTTCTAGAAGCTCTTGTAGTTGCATTTTTACCTCTATGAGTTCTAGCACATTCATTCTTTAAGGTGCTTTAGAAATAGGAGTGGATCCCGACACTAATTAAACTATGAAATCTATTTTTCTTTTTATATGTAATCCTAGATTCTGATATGGAAATATGTCTTTAAATTCACTAATCACTTCAACGTCATCTATAGTTTACTTTTATGCTTTCTATAAATCAAATAGTTTGCATCCTTTCTCGGCACATTGTTTCAACTGTAAATATGAAATTTTCCTAGTGGATATACACCTCGTTATTCCTCTTATAAGTTATATATTTCAATCTTGAGTTTTGCATGTAACAATTTATCTATACATTTAACGACAAACATTTGTTTCTCCAACCAGTCCATTCCTATCAAAAATCGTAGGGACCTCTAAGTAATACAGTCATATTTAATTATGTTGGGCACCCATTTAAATTTAAAACATAATTTTTAATGCAAATAGTCACTTATCTTTTAGTACTAGTGGAAAATTGAACTATCCATGAACTCTTAATTATTTTTGTACTCAATTCGCATTTTTCCACACCTTGTGGACTAAGATAGCTATGACTAGCACTTGGAACTACTAAAATAGACACAAGTTGGCCGAGAATCATACCTTAAATTTCTATCATTGTTGATTGATATTTTTCCTCACAGTATTTTAATTCCACATTAATCTTTGGTATATTTATACCTACATCATTCATAGTAGATGGCTCCTATTGTTAGTGTAAAGACTTTCGGCAAGTGTACCAAAAATACCTTACCTAAGCCACGAGTGATTATTGGCCCTAAAAATGGATATGGTCGTCTAATCCTTCAAATATGCAACATAATGTTAGAATAAACCTGCAACATAATGTATTTGTAGAAGGAAAATACATTTCATAAAAAATATTTAACTATCATAAAACCTCATAGCATATAAAAAGCGATATAAAAGAATCAATCATATATTATGATTTTGTTACACCTCATGAAGGAGACTCATATGATGGCTATAGGTCACCCTCAAATGGGACGAGTCCTTTGGCTATCCTCTATGCTTCTGTATTATGGATGTTTCTCTCTCTATGATGTGTGAAATGCAAAACATGTGTTGAAATTAGATGGGAGCTTGAATACAAAAAGAGGATAATAACGATGATGATAGTGATCATGGTGAGGAATGGATGGAAAAATCATCCTATTTATAACAAAATATTGGATTATTCTTAAAAATGGAAAATAATAAAATATTATATACTACAATCTAGATATAACTGCTTGGAATATTTTATTATATGTTCTGGATGGAAAAGATATTTAAATTAGTTTAATAACTTAATTTACAAATAATAACCAAAGAAATGATTTGTTTATTATTTCAAGGAAGTGGTTAAGGAATAACAAACAAATAATGAATTCTTTAGTCATTCCTAAGTGATTTAGTCAAATTTAACAAGGAATATAAACAAAATAATCATTTAATTAATTATTCTTAGATGAAAATCAAATAAACAATGATTTATTTAACTATTTCTCATGATTGGGTCAAATGTGGTAAGGAATAATAATTAAATAATGATTTAGTTAATTATTTCCAGAGAAAAATCAAGTAAATAATGTTTTATTTAATTTTTCTTGATGGTTTTTCATGTTTTAATTACAAACAACTTAATAAAATATGGTTTATCAAGATATTTCCTGTAGTGAAAGAAATTTTACTATGGTAAAATTGGTCTTACATGGTGTATTTCGATCCACTTAGTTACATATGGCTAAGTGATCATTTTTTAGTGATAACATATTTCCCCCCAACGTACATGCATTAGGACCAAATCGTATGACCAAAATACGTTGTAACACAATCAGTAGACACCGAAGGGGAGCTAGAGAGAGAGAGACATAACTAAAGTGAAGTCAAGAAGTACTTGAGGGGAGAGACCTACTAACTGAAATAATTCTACTTTTGGTTTGGAGTACATGATCTCAATGAGGCATGGGAGGCCTACCCATACCCGCTAAGATAATTGTGTACAAAGAATAATGATGAGCCCAACAATGATGGATTGAGCTACAAAATATATGATACATGATACATGACATGCAGGTATCAATGGGCCAGAAAATAATACAATGGATCCCATATAATTAATGCACCTAAAAAAAATCCCTAGACTGAATATAATAGCATCTACGTGTATGAGACATAATTCCCCTCCATATGACATGGGGAGGGGGGGGGGGGGCTACAACCAAAGAAGATCTACTGAACAAGAAAGGGCTCTGAAGATCTGAATAGATCATCTGAATGATACATGCATGTTGTGGGCGATGCAAGCATCTCGAACGGAACCCATTAAATCTATGGAACTACATCTAAGGCTGGAGTATGATCTAAGGTCATCGAGGCATGTGCGGGTCTACCTGAAGGGCCACCCCCTCATGCGATATGAAATATCTTAGACACACTTGGGAATCACTAGTACAATCTGGTGGATCACTGAACCATCATGTGTACGATTCTCAAGAACATAAGAAATAACCAAGTCAAAGGGGAATAATGGTTCCCTTTGCATGACCCAAGGTGCCAAAAAATGATGAAAGTTGGAACCAAGTTACACAACCCTCTAGACCGTTCTTTTGGAATGTATGTGCAAATGTCAATAGAATAGGGTTTGCCATAGGTGAGGCAATAAGGAATCCTCAACTAAGGTGCGAGGGATCATAGTAGATTGACTTATGGAATAAAACTAGGGATAATGATTGAAGAAGTGGAAACTGAGAGGCAGAGTGACAACTGCCCTTGTCACAACATAAATATGCATGTTTGACCTGGCGTCGATTGAATCAATTCCGCAGGGGATGATGAGGGACAGTATCGTTGGAGGCTAAAAATATGCAACACAGAATGAATGTGGCACAAATATGGATGGAATAATATAACATGAGATAACGGGACTTAGGATAGACTCCATGAATGTGAGGACGACTCAACTTGGATGCTCTGAACAAGGGTGACTCAATGATGCTACCACACACAATAGGCCCAGGGGGGATCATAAAAATATGAGTAAGAATCATTACTCATGACGAAAATCAACAAATTAGGCGATATGTGCAAAGGCAAAGTGGTACCCAAGTACAAGATGCGCATATGAAGAAATTTACTTTGAATTGTCGATAAAGTGAAACTTCATGGAAAAAAAGTGCCTTTTCGGGTGAGGTTTCAAATTACCAAAAAAGAGAGAGATCCATTATATTACTTGGTGAGAGATTTTGAATTATGTTGATGGTTTGTAATTCTAAGCTATAGTTTGGTGGAAATGGGCGACAAAAAAAACTAGGGTTTTTCCTATACAAGGGCATTTTGCCTCCAATTTTGATTCATTTTCTAAGTGAGTTATGGTGACTTTGGAGAGGACAAAAAGACCTTAAATCGTTTGGAGGTTTTAGCAGACAAATCGACTGTCAGAATCATGATCTATCAATTGGGGGTAGGTGGCCTAACCTTACTCTGCATTTATAGTGGATTGATATTTTAGATTACGGTCTCAACTTTTACTTGGAGACTACTCGCCATCCTCATGGTCGTCTCACACTTTTTGGGGCATGTTCTATGCTCTAGATCGCAGGTATGGGCCAGAAAAGTGTGAGCTCATAGTCTTGAGGGAAAACCCTACACTCTGGACTGAAAGGAGGTGGTGTTCTGTTGGAATAGTGAGGGTTGAGATCAAGCTGATTTGATGATGATATTTATCTCTCAATTGACATAAATTATGGTTATTATAGGTATGGTAGAGCCAAATATTTATTGGCATGAACGAAACTTGGACACTCTGTTGAAAAATATTGAGGGGAATCTAGTAGTGAGAGTGACATTAGGTCATTATTAGGTTTTCAAGTTGTTAGAGAACCCACTAATGAGGGTGGTTGAGCCTTTGATATTGAGGATTGTGAGATATTGGGACCCAGACCAGGAGTAATTTATAGTGCAAGGGCACAAGATCGAGCTCACGATCTAGAATATCTATTTTTTTACCGGACTACCCCCTTACGGGGTGGTAGGTGATATAAAACTAGAATTTCCTCGTCGGAGGCACATAAGATATTTTTTAGTTCACCATTGTCGACTAGGTGGTCATGTAAAGGGCACAATCATCCCGATTGGGGACTTAGAGCACTTAGAGACACGGGCCACCGTAGGAGTGTTGCAAATGTTGGGCAGCCAAGCATTCCATCATTTGACCAGGGGGCATATGATGGTGGTACATAATTTTTTGAGAGGGACCTACTATGTGTGGGCCCAGATGATTCTGTCATCACTAAAAAGACATTTGACACTATGACGGTGGTGGGTCAATGATATTTGTTCATTTTGGAAAATGTTATGCTCCTTATTTCTGAGAAGATCCTGACCATCTGTCCACACATGCAGATCTAATATGGGGGCCTAGAGGAGGCTTGGATGTGATGTTATGGGCAACTATTATGATGAGGTGGAGGAGGGGGAGTCAGATGAGAGTTCTAACTAGATTTTAGGCTCATTAGGATTAGATGCGGTTGTACATAAATTACTATCCATATAGTGGTATCAAATTTTAGGGTGATCCTGGCTTAACACTTCTGCCAAGACCACCATGAGATCTAAATTGTAAATGAAAGTTTCTATTTTGGTTTCATGTCAAGTTCTTATGAATATTTTTGTGGTACTTATTCTTAACTTATGGTATCCAGATATAACATCAATAAAATCGACATGATATGCAGGACGAGGCACGATGACTGGGATTGTGGAACAGAGTGGATAGACAATACACCAGATACCATACTGTGAGGCTCTATTGTAGGATCTCCATCAAAAATGTGATGTGGTACTAACTGGGGTATCAGAGTGTGGGTGGCATGAGCTATAAGATCAATATCATAATGAGTGTAAGGGTCTTCCCTCATGAGGGATCATGACATGGATGGCGATGGTTAGTTAGGCCATTCAGAATCTATGAGCTATTGGTGCAGAGCCATTTTCCTGGGAGCCTCTAGATAGTGATTAGAGATAGGTACATGTGTGTCCCCTTATTTTTTTTGTAACATGCCATTGGCATGTTGGATGTCTTTAGAGTACTTGTAATATTCCAAATTAGCTTTCATCTAATTGGAATATTAATTTTTTATTTTGTCATTTACATGGATGAATAAGAGGGTAGGGAGACCCATAAATATCCTTAGTAGGAATAAAACCACTTCTAATGTCAATAAGGATCATCAAATTAGTTATATAAAGCACCCTCATGTGTGAATAGGGGCTAAATCATGTGGACAAGGTCAAAGTTGACCAAATCAACAATGTTTTCATGGAGGGCGTGGAGCATTAAAGAGGATAACACAGTTATGATGGAGGAGTGTATGCATGAGAGTAGTAACTTTAATGAGTAGGACCCAGGGTGAGGAAGCTCACCAAGAATATAAGGAAGAGGATGGCAGTCATAGAAGGCATTGATAATATTGTTTATATATTGGTATTTTATGAATATTTGCACACTTTAGCTGTTTAGTGGAGTCTACTGTGTTGTTTAGCAAAAGGGTGTTTTTGAGATGGAATCCCACCCTCATCCTTGGTCGATTTCGAGTGACTACTCAGAAGAGGTATATTGAGCATCATTTCCACTATTCGGCATCAAGCCAAGCTTCATCCATCATCCTCAGTGCACTCTCTTTCAGGGTTGTGTTGTGTTGCAGAGTTGCACTAGTGGAGGGTTGAGAAACCCAAATCTTGAGCTTGTTTTCCACTGGAGGGATCAACTCTTGATCTAAGAGGCTTGAAAGGGAGGTCCTTGAGCATCATTTTGACGTCTGGTAGTAGGCCAAGTAGCTATAATCATCTACATCACAGTTCCCTTCAGGAATTGCGTTTTTTCAGTGAGCAGTAGCAATGGAGGGTTTAGTGCCCTAGTTAAGGAGTTAGATTTCTAGTAAGGGGATCAGCCCTTCATCCGGGAGATCTATTGGATAAGTTACCAATAATTCTACATCAGATTACCCACCTCCTATCAGCTATCCAATTGTAGTGATTATTCAACCCTAGGGATGCATCATATCATTCTTGTATTTTGGGTATTTCTAGAAACCCTTTCTGGGTTGCCTTGGAAATGTGTTTGGGAGCCTAGATCTCTATTCCCAGCGTTGTTGGATCATTGTATCAATATATATATATATATATATATATATATTAACGCATATTTCATTAAATTTGGAAGTATTCAGTTGATCTAGAATTTTAGAACTTGAACTAGATTAATTTTTTTCAAAATGTGAAATTATAAAACCACTGAGTTTACAAATTTTAATTTATATATTCACCATTTTTGGTGAAAATTTGATCATGATAAACTATATTAAACAAATTTATATAAACTTGCAAAATAAAATCTTTTACATCTTAATCTTGGATTCCTTACATTATCTTTTTTAAGATTTTTTATTGTTTGTACTAAAAGCTAAGTTTGTTAAGGTTATCTTATGAAAATAATTTTGTGTATGTTACTATTATTAAAATTATGAAAATAATGTTGTGTATGTTACTATTATTAACCCATTTAATTATATTCGGATATAGTAAATACCATGTATGTGTTAAGTTGTGATTATTACTAAGACAAGTTTGGCACGATTTAAAATTCCATCACCTTTGCAACACCAGTAATATGGTTGAAGATGAAAAAACCTCTTAGATCATCCATTTTATACTCATATTGGATTTTAATTTCAAAATATTTGTGGTGCAACCAACCTTCTTGATATTTTAACTAAACAAAATTATGATGATCTTGAAACACTTAGTTTAATGCTTTTTTAGCATAGCAATGAAATTCTAAAGAATTTTAAGTAATATATTTATGGCTTCTTATATACCGTATTTAGTGTTAGTGAATGATAATCATCATTATCACCATCATCATTACATACATTTTTTTTTACTTATAGTCGATATTATTTTTCTATTTAGAACATATTTTTTATTTTTTATTTTTTATTTAAAAGGGCATGGAACAGGAAAAATTACACATCCCCTCATACTAGGTTAGAGAACGAGCCCGGCCTCTCTCAATTAGTAATAATTTCAATTATCAAAATCAATCATGAATTATAATAGTAACAAAATAATACAATTTGATTATTTTCAAATATAAGAGGAAACAGAGAAATTAGATTAAATTATTTATTACAAAAGTTTAGTTTTTATTCCTTGGGTGTTTAAGGATATTATATCGAAAATAACATATTGACATTCATCTAAAACTTAGCTTCCTTATATTATTTCTATTATCTTGAATATTTATATTTATGTAGTAAATTTGACTAGAGAATAATATATTTTGTAAACAAAATTTTACCTAGTATAAATTTATTTAACAATATATTAATATTGTGTTTATTACTATTATTGAACATTTTAAATTGACACTAACTACTTTTCCTATGTTGAGTACAATGTTGGCACCACTTCAAAATATATAAGAGGAAAAATTTTATAAGTTGAGTTGTATTGTTCAATGATCAAAATGAATTTTTTATAAATTAGAGTGCAATAAAAGAGAAAATTTGCTTTATATCAATTATAATAAGGAACTTTAAGAAAAACCCACTTCAAACATTATTACAAGTGTCTAAAAAAATTTCATTAGGTGTTTAAATAGTTTATAATAAATAGAATACCAATAAGCTACTCCATTATTGTTTTAATAGACAAAGTTTAGAAGATGTTTTTAAGTGCATTATTGTGTATGTTACTATTATTAACCCATTTAATTATAATCTGATATAGTAAATATCATGTATGTGTTAAGTTACCATCATTACTAGGACAAGCTTGGCACAATTTAAAAGTCTATCGCCTTTGCAACACTAGTAATATGGTTGAATATGAAAAACCCTCTTAGATCATCCAGTTTATACTGATATTGGATTTTAATTTCAAAATATTTGTGGCACTACCAACCTTCTTGATATTTTAACTAAACAAAATTTTGATGATCTTGAAACACTTTTTTTAATGCTTTTTGAGCATAACAATAAAATTATAAATATTTTGAGTAATATCTTTATGGCTTCTTATATACCATATTTGGCCTCAGTGGATGATAATCATCATTATCACCATCACCATTACATACTATTGTAGGAACTTTGAACCATTTTAGATTTGACAGGAGAAAATATTTTCTTACGATCAAAATACATGTTGAATGAGAGTAATAGTATAATTTATTTATTATTTATTATTTGTACTTTTGTGTTAAAAACTAAGTTAATTGAGACTCACTTAATGAATAATAGATTAATATGCAAGATATATATTTAGTATAAAGTTATTTAAAAAAAATATCATAGTAAGGTGTCCAATATATACCAACATAGATCCATCTTAAATACGGCCTAGAGGGATCTAATTTCTTCACGTGCAAACATTTTTAGAGTGCAAAGTACAATGTGTTATTTTTCATTGTTTAACATGTATTTTTGAATGCTAAATAGAGTATATATAAGACCAAACAAAAAAATTAACCATAGAAACTTAATTTTTTTTATATATAGCTATATCTGAAGTTGATATCCACATAAATTAGTTAACATAGATCTTCAAATAGATTATTTGAATCTCCTGCTCAAATATTTTTGAAAAGTAAAATATTTAAAAATCTATTCACACATTTTTTTTTACTTCTTATTACTTTACAACATATTCATTTTTTCTTTAATTATAGCCAATATTATTTTCCTATTTAGAACATATTTTTATATTTTTACTTTTAAGTTAATAGGGCACGAAAAACACAGACTTAAACATCCCCTCATACTAGGCTGTAGAATGAGCCTGTCCGTATCAAAATCAATCATGAATTAGAAAAGTAACAAAGTAATACAATTTGATTATTTTCAAATACAAGAGGAAAGAGAGAAAATTGACTAAACTATTTATTACAAATGTTTAGTTTTTATTCATGGAGTGTTTAAGGATAAAATATTGAAAATAACATATTGAAATTCATCTAAAACTTAGATTCCTTACATTATTTCTATTATCATGAATATTTATATTTATGTTTTAAATTTCACTCGTGAATAATAGATTCTCTAAAAAAAATCTTACCTAGTATAAAGTTATTTAATAATATATTAATATTCTGTTTCTTGCTATTATTGACCATTTTAAATTGACACTAACTACTTTTCCTATGTTGAGTACAAATTTAGTATACTAGTACAATGTTGGCACCACTTCAAAATCTATAAAAGGAAATATTTTGTAAGTCTAGTTGTCTTTAGAGTGCAAAAAAACAACAAATATGATTTATATCCATTATAATAAGGAATATTAAGGAAAACTCACTTTAAACATTGTTACAAGTGTCTAACATTTTTTCATTAAGTGTTTAAAATGTTTATATTAGATAGAATACTAATTAGCTACTCCACTATTTCTTTAATAGACCAAGTTTAGAAGATATTGTTTTCAAGTGCATTATTGAATTTGAATATGCATATTTGATATGGTGAGAAGTCTTGTTGGTCAAACAAAGCTTTGAAAACTTAAATATGTTATGGCATTGTCAAGTCATTTGTATCACCACATGATTACATTGAAATACTAAATAATATAAAACTTCTCCGAAAATAATATGAAGAGAATATTTGATATACAACGAATATTGAAAAGTGTGTCAAAATGTATATTAATAGATCCTTCAAAAAAAAATTGCATTCATGAATCATATAAACCTAATCTTAAAATATTTTCTCAAGTAGGTCAAGAACAAGTTCTACACCATATTTATTTATATTGGTCTTCTTGCAATGTTCTTTCTTTAGCGTCCATGCCCACACTATGGTATTAATTGGAATAGAGCCAAGTTTTGTGTCATTGGGATTTGGTATCCAATATTGCTCTAAAAAATTTCCATTGTATTTCCCTAAAATAGGCTTCCACCAATCAACCTTTACATGAAGATTCTCACTTTTATTATCCAAATCATCTCTTCTGCATCCTCATTTCCTGATCTAACTAGTAACATCTTTCATTTCTCAACATCAATCATTGGAATTAATGTTGGCTTTGGCTTGTTTCATTTCGGTCCAACATATATCGGTTCATCTATTGCATTATGAAAATATCCATCCATAATAATTGAGATTACATGTAGTGCATTACGATCAACATCAACAATATTCTTTGTCTTAGGCCAGAAATACTCTAAACATGAATCACTTCCATATATTATTCTATGATCATTATAGATTCCATCCAATGTATCAAGAACACTTTCCCAATACACTAGTTTATTTTTCCATTTCTCTGTAAAAATTAGTGAATCCTCATTCCCGATAGTGTCTTTCCATATTTTTATGTATGATGCTATCCCTTCCTTTAGTTCTTTTATATAGCCATTATTATTTTTAGAAGCTAAGAAATATGAGTTCCCTATGGGAATTATAGGTGAACCTTCATCATCTATATTCCATAACTGAACTGATTCTGACCATTCAATATCTCTAATGGATTCTTTGTACCTTAGTACTGGAATATCACTGAGTACAAGAAACTGGATGTATTTTACATTAAGATGTCCAAATAGTGCATTTTTTCCCTGCTTTCAATTATGCAATATGTGTCCATCATTTCAGGTAAAGAATATATATATATTTAATTTTTAGGTTGGAAGAAATTCTTCCATAGGTTCCATCTATGTCTTCACGAGTGTGCCCGACAGGTAAGAATCCAACCTCAATAGAGATGAAGACACCAAGTGTAGTTAGAAGTGACAGAAACATGAAAAGATAGTGATTCTTATTATCACTTACTGCACTGTCCAAATTTTAAAAAAAAATGTGGAGGAGGAGGTTTAAAATCAACATATTGACTCTTTTATCTTCCATAAGATATAAAATCATCCTTGTACACTTGACATTTTGAGTAACTAGAGGTGTCAATTAATGCATTTGTAAGTGGGTTTCTTGAACTTCCACTCTCATAAAGTATATCACCATACATATCAATTTGTGGGTCTTCAAGGACCTTTAAGCACTTTTCAAGGGATGTGATAGTAGGTTGTAATCCCATATGTATAAATGGTAGGGAGAAATGACCAAAACCTCATGTCTTATGCCCATGTGTTAACATACCTGTTAATGACAAACCTAAATTTGTTCCTACAATATATTTTGATTGGACACATAGCCTTGGTATTGAAGTCTTTGTTTTATCCATTTTATCATGCATAATGCTCAAATAATCCTTTGGAAACCACTCTGACATAATTTTATGGGCATAGTAGCAATATATTCCACACATAATAATATTTTTATGTTGGTTTAGCCTACCTCGTGCCTTTTCTTTCAGCTCTTTTGTAGTTGTTCACTTCATATGTTCTTTCAACACAATACATTCACTGCCTTTACTGAAGTTGGTGTTCTTTGAAAATTCCACATCTCGAAACTTAGTATTCCAGATCTTTCTCATTATTGAGCTATGATATTGATGGGTAATTGAGCTTTTGAAGGGCCAGATTGATCTCTTTTAACAATGTATTTGTGTGTAAGTCGAAGGAAGCAATATTAAATGAGCAGATGTTCCATATTCTTCAACTTTATGTGTTTGGTTTTGTGAAAAATCAGAATTATCCATTGCAATTTTGTGCAATATTTCTATGGTTGTCACGGTGTGTGCTCGTGCTTTCAATGTGTTGGTGTTACCATGAATAGCATTGATATGTCCATTTCAAAAATAATGCTGGTAGTTATAGAATGTGCTTTGAGGAATGTTATGTATCTTATACCATGCTTTCTTACAAATAATATTCCCATTAAATCTCATGTCCTTTACATTTCTAGTAATAGGTGGTAATTCATGGCCATCGTTCCTTACAAGACTGTGTTTGACATTAGTGAATTCAAAAAATCTCTAATGCCATTTTTATTTATTTGTACCATACCTCTTCTAGCACATGCAATGGCCTTCCTATCCACATGTTGAAGACAATATTTTCTACAACATCTGCTACCAAAAGTCGAATTTCTTTATGTTCATCTATTTTTGTTTGACATTTTACAATTTTTTTCGTAGCCATAACTCGTTTAGTCCATTTATATGGCATCGTTAGATGCATATCAACTGAGTTTCTATATTTTTCATTACAAAGAGACCCATCCCATTTGTTTAAGGGATTTGTGTCCTCTATAACATCCCATATCACCATTTCCTCGGGTGGCTCCTTGAAATTTTCCTTAACCCTTAATATCACACCTTTGTTTTCCACCAAATTATTTATTGGAAATCTAATAAAACAATGTATATACTTATCCCCAATTTATAATATTTCACAATTTCCATCTATCTCTTCCAAAAAAATTACAAAATTCCATTTCACCTAGTGCTTCACCTTCAACAACGTCATCCTCGCAGACATTAAATAGCTCTCCTTTGGCAATGCGCATGCTTGTTCCCATGCATTCATGTGTAAGAGAAACCTTTGTACACATGAATCTAACCCTATCTTCAGGAATATTTATGGAATGATCATGATAGTGAGGTTGCAAATCTAATTCTGACCAAATCTCATAATATTCCAACGCACCCCCTAGTGTATGCTCAAATCTTGTTGGGTGTGGTAGAGCAACATCATGTTTTAACAACTTCTAAATTTTTACCACTATACATCATTTCTTTACCATATTTCCATTCACTTTATGTCCAATATCGATATTGAATATGGAGGCCTCACCCACCTTCACTCCACGTTGTAGAAGATCTACCTTGTCTCCAATAGAAAATGTAGAAGAAACATTTGCACCTATAAACAAATGCAAATAAGGTTAGTATTTACTCAAAAAAAGAGTATTATACTATCATTAATATTTGAATAGATGCTTCAATATTTTTATTTACCTATTTTGTGCCTCAAATCCATGATATCCCATGGATGTATTTACCCTTCACTAACATCCTCAGTCAAATTTGGTTGAGTGACATCAATTATCAAAATTTCAACATAACATGCATTAACCCTTTCTTCGGCATAAGTTCCAGACTGTCTAGATTTGATCCTTCCTAGCCCAAGGACATGATCATTAATAAGGAGATCAACATAGACCCCTTTTTCCAAAATTATATTTTCCATTCTAGCTTGTACCAATTCTGTAACAACAATTAAACCATAAATTGTAATTAAAAGGTTGAACCATGTAAAATGTGATTTTATATTTTCGCAAAAACACACAACTTTCAAAAAAGTAATATAGATGAAATAATTTAAATAGTATGGTAGCTATATTGTATGTACTGAAACATTGTTCCCCTCCATCTAGTTCCTACTACCAAAAAGTACTTTACATGAAAAATACACAAAAAAGCATATATGAAGACCATGCAATTAGAGATGTATATAGTATCATAGAATGGAAAATATCAACTCATATCAAACCACCAAGTTCCTATTTAACTTCAGAAATGACACTTGTAGTCTTAATGCATGTGTATGAATAATGATCATAAGAAATTTGTAGAAGTTGAAGAACAAAACATGGTCCATTGGAAAATCTAAGAAATTTCAAGATTGATGCTACATAAGATGTCTAAAAGCCCCATGAAAAGGAGAAATTATATTTTCACTTAGTGAGGATGTTTGATGTACATGTGAATATAACCCTATCTTGGGGAATATTTATGGCATGTTCATGACAATGAGGTTGCAAATCTGATTATGGCCAAGTCTCATAATATTCCAATGCACCCCCTAGTGTATGCTCAAGTCCTATTTGACATGGTAGAGCAACATCATGTTTTAATTCCTTCTCAATTTTAACCATTATGCATCCTTTATCTAACATATTTCCATGTTTTAACACCTTCTCAATTTTAACCATTATCCATCCTTTAGTTACCATCTTTCCGATCTTTGTATTGAATATGGAGCCCTCATGCACCTTCACTCCATGTTGTAGAAGATCCACCTTGTCTCCAATAGAAAATGTAGAAGAAAACTTTTCACCTATAAATGAATGTAAATAAGGTTAGTATTTACTAAAAAGAAGGTATTATACTATCAATAATATTTGAACACATTCTTGAATATTTTTATTTACCTATGTTTTGCCTCAAATCCATGATCGTCCATGGACGTATGTCCCCTTCATCAACAACCTCAATCAAACTTGGTTGAGTGACATCAATTTTCAAAATTCCAACATAACATGCATTAACCCTTTCTTCGGAATAATAAGTTCCAGACTCTGTAGATTTGACCCTTCCTAGCCCAATGATTTGATCATTAATAAGGAGATCAACATAGTCCCATTTTCCCAAAGTTTTATTTTTCATTCTAGCTTGTACCAATTCTGTAACAACAATTAAATCATAAATCTTAATTAAAAGGTTGAACCATGTAAAGTATGATTTTATATTTTCGCAAAAATACATAACTTTTAAAACAGTAATCTAGATGCAATAATTTAAATAGTATGGAAGTCATATTGCATTTAATGAAACATTGTTCCCCACCATCTAGTGCCTACTACCAAACAGTACTTTACACGAAAAACATATATGAAGTCCATGAAATTAGAGATGTAGATAGTATCGTTGAATGACAAATATCAGCTCATATCAAACAACCAAGGTTTTATTTAACTTCAGAAATGACACTTGTAGTCTTAATGCATGTGTATGAATAATTATCATAAGAAATTTGTAGAAGTCGAAGAACCAAAACATGGTCCATTGGAAAATCTAAGAAATTCCATGATGATGCTACATAATATTTCTAAAATCCCCATGAAAACGAGAAAATATATTTTCCCCTAGTGAGGATGTCTGATGTTTGAACTTGATAATCAAAAGCGAAACTACAGGTTTTCTTCCAAATAAAAGTTTTGAATGACAAATGTCATCTCATATAAAACTACCAAGTTTGTATTTAACTTCAGAAATGACACTTGTAGTCTTAATGCATGTGTGTGAATAATTATCATAAGAAATTTGTATAAGTTGAAGAACCAAAACATGGTCCTTTGGAAAATCTAAGAAATTCCAAGATTGATGCTACATAAGATGTCTAAAAGCCCCATGAAAAGGAGAAACTATATTCTCACTTAGTGAGGATGTCTGAAGTTTGAAATTGATAATCAAAAGCCAAACTAGAATTTTTCTTTAGTTCAACAGAAAAGAAATTGCATTTTACAAATCTTTAGTTCCAATGTTAGCATTCCCTACCTATATAAATTTAAGGACATACTATTTAGGATGGATACAAAGGGATGTTAACTTTAGGTCCTTGAAAGTATAGATTTAAGTTTTCCTACATTTTTATGTTGATGAGAAAGAGTCTTATCTTATGAATCCAAACATTAGTGAAATTTTTTTTGGAAGTTCCTAACTATACAAAAAAATAGAGAGAAAAAGAATACATGTTAAAAAATTATGCTTGATACTTTAAAGTTGCATAGATGTGCATTGGAAGAAAATTATAGTATACCTCGATAATATATTTATTCATAAACTTCAAAACTATAAAAAGATAACATTATTCTTCATGGATCAAATAATTATGATTGGATTATTGTGTTTTTTCCAAAAGGAAAGCTATACCATTATCTTTCCTTCCAACTCAAGCACAACAACAACAACATATATCTATATAAAATTCTTTTGCACTATCATTGATGTCCATAAATTGCTCCAAATTCAATAAAAGGGCACATCAAAAGCTATAACTCTAACCATTGTGATTATTGAGACAATGACACCCCTAGAGCATTGGTTGCATAAGTGTAATGGTGTCTAGAAGAAAGTTAGTAATCACTAGGTATCCTTCTAACATAATAAAAAATGCACTGCCACGAATAATATCATAGCACTAACCTTGGTGAGTGTGAAATCTTGATATTTTTAATTTTGGAACAAGAATAAATAAATCTAGTGCATTCTATAATTCCTTCTAACACAAATACAAGCACATTTCCAACAACAATGTTGCATTGCGAAAAAATTCGAACAAATACAATATTTATTTCTATCACAAACACAAACACATTTTCAACAACAAAATTGCAAGATGGAGGAAATTTAATACATTATAACCATCCTTATAGCATAAAAACAAACATATTTCTAATAACAACATTACATTATGAAGGAAATATAATGTGTGTTAGCTTTCCTTCTATCACAAGTAGAAGCCCATTTTGAACAAAAAAATTGCACCTCAAATGAAGGCTAACAACCAATATCATTCCTTCTACTACAAACATAAGCATATTTCTAGAAGCAACGTTACATGGTCAAATAAATCTAGCACATGCTAGATTTCCTTCTAGCACAAATGCACACACATTTCCAACAACAATATTCTAAGGCGAACGAAATCCACCACATGCTAAATCTCCTTCTAGCGTAAATAGAAGAATGTTACTCACAAAAAGATTGAAAAGTAAAAGAAATATTACACATTCTAGAGTTTCTTCTAGCACAAACACAATCGCATTGGCAGAAACAAAATTGTGGGGTGGAAGATATATAACCTATGTTTGATTTACTTCTAACACATTACCAGCAATAAAATTATATGGCAAGCAAAATCCAATTCATGATAGTATTCCTTCTAGCACAAACACAAGTACATCTCCAACAATATTTCATTTCAAAAGAAATCCAATGCAGGTTATATTTCATTCTAACTCCAATACAAGCACGTTGCCAACAACAATATTGCATTGTGAAACAAATCTATTGCATACTAGATTTTATTCTAGTCAAACACAAGCATGTTTCTAACACCAATATTGCATTGCAAAATAAATTTAGTGCATGCTAGAATTCCTCACAGCATACACAAACATATTGGCAACATCAATATTGTAGGGTAAAAGAAATCTATATCATGCTTGATTTTCTTGTATCACAAATATAAGCGTATTTCCAATCAAAATATTGCAAGGTGAATGAAATCTAACACATGCTAGATTTCCTTCTCTCACAAACACAAAAAATTATCAATATTGTAGGGTGAAAGAAACATACTGCATATTAGAATTGCTTCTAGCATAAACAAGCATATTATCAAAAACACCTTATGCAAGACAAAAAAAATCTGGTGTGTGGTAGATTTCCTTCTAGCACAAACACAAACACATAACATTGTAGGGGTTAAGAATCTAGCGCATGCCAGATTTTGTTATAGCATGAACACAAACATATTACCAACAACAATATAGGGAAAAATAAATCTAGCACATGCTATATTTCCTTTCAGCACATTTCCAATAACATCATTGTCGTGAAGGAAATCTGGAAGTGCATACTAGATTTCCTTCTAACACAAAAAACTAAATTGTCAGCAACAACATAGCAATGTGAAATAAATCTAGTGCACACTAGATTTCCTTCTAACGCATATACAAACACATTGTCAATAAAATCACAAAAGGGTGAAAGAAATCTAATGTATGCTAGATTTCCTTCTAGCACAAACACAAACACATTACAAAATTTCTATATAAAAGAAATCAAGAACATGGTAGATTTATTTCTACCAGAAACAAAAGCATATTTTCAACAACCACATTGCAGTGAAAAAGAGATCTAGTGCATGCTAGATTTCTTTCGAGCCAAAATTGAAGCATGTTTCCAGCAACAATATTACAATTTGAAGAGAATGTAACACGTGCTAGATTTACGCATATCACAAACACACAACAACATTGTAGGGTGAAAGAAATATAGCGTGTTAGATTTTCTCCCATCATAAACAAAAGCATATTGCCAACAACAACAATGCAAGGAAAAATATATCTAGAACAACTACTATCACAAAAATGAGCCCATTTCCAATAACAATATCGCAAGGTAGAAGAAATTTCATGCATGTTAGCTTTACATGTAGCACAAATACAAGCATACTACCAAAAAAAACATTTCATGCCAAAGGAAACCTAGCGCATGCTATATTTCCTTCTAACACAAACACAAGAACATTGCCAAGGTGAAGGAAATCTAACACGTGCTAGATTTCCTTCTATAATAAACAACCAAATTGACAACAACAATATTGTAGAGAAAAATAAATCTAGCACAACTTCCAGCCCAAACACAAGCACATTTCCACATTACCAAGGTGAAGGAAATATAACACGTGCTAGATTTCATTCTATCATAAACAACCAAATAGACAACAACAATATTACAAAGCAAAAGAAATCTAACATGTGCTAGATTTACGCATAGCACAAACATAAGCACACAACAACATTGTAGGGTGACAGAAATATAGCGTGTTAGATTTTCTTCCAACATAAACGAAAGCATATTTCAAAAACAAAATTTCATGGAAAAAGATATCTAGAACAACTTCTATCACAAACAAAATCACATTTCCAATAAAAACATTACAATGTAAAATAAATTTAATCCATGTTATCTTTACATGTAGCACAAGTACAAGCACACTACATGTTGGGTGTGGAGTCTGATTATCTTCTTTATTTTATATCACAGCATTGGACCCCTATTCTTAACGGAGTGGCAATGCCGCTCGTAATTAAAAGTTGCCTGGGGGTCCTAGGGGTAGAAACTGTGACGTTCTGGAGCCCCTTCCCCTACCCCCCTAGAGGGGGTTTTCGAGGGTAGTGCCCCCGAAGCTAAAAACAGATGTAAAATTTCCTTATAAAATTATTGTAAATTCTTTTCAGTCTGGGCCATTCATTAGGTGGATGATATTATGATACAAGTTATCTTTAATTTGAGGTTTTCTTCCCTAGAAGGCAACCCCTCGCTTTCTATGAGGGTACTGTATTGTAGCTATGTCTTGTATGTGTATTATCGGAGTGAGAAACGTATAGGGGGACTGAGAGATAACAGAGGATATTACAACGGATTAGTTGCAGGTTGCGTCTCTTAATTTTGCTGGATAATAGAAAGGAATGACTAGTTTTTCGAGGTGGACGTAGCCCAAACTGGGTGAACCATGTATATTTGTGTCTCTCTGGTTTTATGTGTTTTGCATGTTTGTGTTCTCCACATATTTTATGTGTTTCATTTCTCTGTAAAATATAATTTTCTAACACTACCAACAACAACACTTCATGCCAAAAGAAACCTAGTGCATGCTATATTTCCTTCTAACACAAACATAAGCACATTTTCGAGGTGAAGGAAATCTAACATGCACTATATTTTCTTCTATAATAAACAACCAAATTGACAACAACAATATTGTAGAGAAAAATAAATCTAGCACAACTTCTAGCCCAAACACTAGCACATTTCTAATATCATTGCCGAGGTGAAGGAAATCTAACACATGCTAGATTTCCTTCTATCATAAACAACCAAATACACAACAACAATATTGCAGAGCAAAATAAATCTAAAACATGTTAGATTTACACATAGCACAAACACAACCACACAACAACATTGTAGGCTGAAAGAAATCTAGCATGTTATATTTTCTTCCATCATAAACAAAAGCATATTACCAACAACAATATTGCATGGAAAAAGATATCTAGAACAACTTCTATCAGAAACACAAGCACATTTCCAATAACAACATCGCAAGGTAAAAGAAATTTAATGCATGTTAGCTTTACATTTAGCACAAATGCATGCATACTAGCAACAACAAAATTTCATTGCAAAAGAAACCTAGCGGGTGCTATATTTCCTTCTAACACAAACATAAGAACATTGCCAAGTTGAAGGAAATCTAACATATGCTAGATTTCATTCTATAATAAACAACCAAATTGACAACAACAATATTGTAGAGAAAAGGAAATCCCGCACAACTTCTGTTGGGAAAAATACTGAGAGGGGGGGGTGAATCAGTATTTAGGACTTTATCAAATCTTTTTACTTTTTCACTCTCTAAAACCCATACACTACTTTTCTGAACCAAACTAGCGTATACACGCGGATATCCTTCATAAAACTTGTGTATACATAGAGATCTAATTATGCCATTAATTCTTCATTTATATCATTCCATCATTCATCCATTAGATGTTCAATAAAAAGTAAACATGTGCAGTAAGAATAGAATAAACCATCACACATAAGCATCACACATGAACACCAGGATTTTAGGTGGAAACCCAAGTCGAGAGAAAACCACCGCTGCAGTTGCTCAGCCTTCAATATTTTATTATAGAGAAAACATTTTACAACATATGTGCTGGTGCAGACTCTACCAGCACGCAGGCACCCACCTGCGCTCATTTACCAGCCTCTCCTGGAAGGGAGCTCCAACCCCCTGACTCGTTTACTAGCCTCTCCTGGAAGGGAGCTACGACCCCCTGATCTCGTTTACCAGCCTCACCTGGAAGGGAGCTACAACCCCCTGACTGAAGGGTACAACCCTCAGCACCACCATGGACCATGTTTCATCAATTTTCACACTGGATCCAAAGCTTCCTTTAGGACACAACTTGCAGGCCAAGTTTCATCATATTTTCAGACTGGACCCACTCCACACATTTAAGCTCAAACTTAACAATTCAGACAACCTAGATCATCATAGGCAGGTAGCAGTAACACATCAGAAACAGATATCAGCAAGATAGCAGAACAGAGCAGATATCTCTCAATTTCAGTAAACCCTAGTTTATCATACACGCTTTTCTTTCACTGATCTTGCGTACATACGTGCCTTCGACCATACAAACCCGCGTATACTTCTGTAGATATTACAGAACTAATTTCTCTGCCCATACGCACTTTCTCTTTAGCAAACCCGCGTATATACGCGCTTCCTCTACGGTGAACTAGCGTATGGTTCTTCAGACATTTAGGTCATTGCAATTCTTCAGAACAGATACATCACACAGATTTTACCCTTTACTTCAGACAGATGTTCGCCTCATCTCGATCTAAACATTCCATACCTCATCATCTAGTAAGTAAACACATTTCAGATCTAGATACCCTTTTTCATCATTTTCTTCATTAGTGCATCATGCATTCAGATCTATCATTCAACTGTAACCCTTTCCATTCAGATATACTTCTGAGAGAAGTATTCATTCAAGCTCAAACATCTTTCTCCCACACTCATGATTTGCACAATGAATTTCTTCTCTTTATATAGGTTTACCCTTTTTCAATACCATGAGCCAAAACTACATTACTTCCGATGGTATTCTTGGACGGGGCCATTTAGACGAAACATTACCCAATACAATGGGTCAAAACCATGGTGGTTACCCCTGGTTTTGCACTTTATGAGCGCTTTTTCCCATACGCGACTTGGAACGTTATTTCCCGCGTGCATACGCGACTTCTCCTATAAAAATCAGTGTATGCCTTGAGACATATTCTTTTCATCATAGATCTAGCACATACTGAATTCCTTTCTTCATTACCTTCTGTACTCACTGTAGATACATTAGATTTACATCATTTATCAAGACATATTCTATCAAGCATAACTTCATCAAGTAGGTTGCCATCATCTTCATCAAGTGGGTTGTCATTCAAGGACAACACTCTATCAAGTGGGTTGTCATCAAGGATAACACTCAGCATCATATTGCCAAAAAACATCATATCACATCAGATTTACATCATTTACCAAGTCCATTAAGTCAAGAATAACTTCATCAGGTGGATTTCCATCAAGGAAAACACATGTCAACAATCTCATGTCTTCATCTTCATTCAGTGGGTTTCCATCAAGGACAACACTCTGCATCATATTGCCAAAAATATCCCCCTTTGGACTTGAAGGCAACCACGATGGTGTTTGATCACCACAACAGATAGACACCATGTCACTCTCCCCATTCTTTGACACCATTATTTCTCTTCATTCAAACACCATGTCACTCTCCCCCTTTGACATCAAGGGCAAAGGGCGGATCAAAACCAACACACTCTCCCCCTTTGTTCCTCATGTAGAAGAAGGGTGTTGTAGATCTGATGTGCACTGAAATTATCATGCTCCTCCTGAGTTCATGCTGAAAGTTCATCCATATGTTTCAATGAAGTACATGACTCTATGAACTTCCTATCACCAAGTACTCATACTTACATCAAAGATCCAACCAAGTGGATTTACATATGAGACTCAAATACCCAACCAAGTGGGTTTACACATTTCAATTCAACTACCCAACCAAGTAGGTTTACAAGTTTGACTCAGCTACCCAACCAAGTGGGTTTACAAATTTTTGACAAGTCCTTACATGACTGAATATTACAATTTTACATTATGGGTCTCAACAATACCTTCTCATCAAATTACAAATATGACTTTTCATGACCAATACCAGAAAGACTTCAATAAAAAGAACATATTTCAGAACCATCATAATGCCAACAATGCATGATACTCAGCATTATACAATGCATTATTCCCCCTGAATTTGTGCATCCACGCATCCTTTCCATATGACTAAGGCTCTCCCTTATTTTGTGCATCCTGAACACTTTCAACCAATCATCAAGGCATCTTTAAAACATAAGAGATTGAAACAGTATTACAAGAACTGGAACACCACCAGAGATACCAGAGATACCAAACAGTACTGCAGTTGTGCTGAATAAAGCTGACCCTAAACAGAAATTTGTCAGCAATCAAACATACGCGGTTTTATGTGCATGAACCCGCGTATATACGCGACTGTGTTTCAGGAAATCCACGTATCCAATACCATCTTCTATATTTTAACCAAATCTGATCCTCTGTGAGAAAAAGACAGTGTTCAGCTTCTTTCTGAGATATTTGAATGCTTCCCTGGAATACAGATAGATAGAACAGTGTAGTTGTGTCTTCAAGTGTCATCCAACGGTTGTAGCATAAGCACATTAGAAACCAAGCCTTTAGATTCTTTGCAGCATCAATACATTCTTTCCAAGATAAATTATCATACCAGAACAACATCTTCAAATATGTGTCAAGCAATCATCCATTTGGTCCAATATCACCATGATCTCTAAGATTTAACATGATGTAATAAATGTAGGGAAAAAGGTCTCAACCATAGAACAAACTCTGCATGATCTATTCTTATATCTGAATCATAAGACTTCCAATTCATCCATGTGTGAGCACAAAAGATATTTTTCAGCAAACAGGGCTCAAAATCTCATCGTAATAAATCATGTACCAAGTCATCATCATTTAAGCATGAGTATCACAATAACCAAAGAATAAATAGTCATAGTGCCAATAATGAAATCATTAGAATTCAACCTGCTGCTCCCCCTGAACCAGTGCTCCTCCTTAACTTGTGCAACCTGAACACCTTCATCAGCAAGTCATCAGCAACAATCTCTGTATGATCTGTCCTTATCTTTGAATTATAAGACTTTTATCTCAGCAACGAATACTCTTCATCAAAAAGAAAACAAGACTCATCCATAATCTTTAACATAAGAAACCAAGTATCATATCATAATTATTTAGAACTGAGAAACTAAGCTGATACTGAGTCAATAATACAGTTATTAATAGTCAGACTAATGCTCCCCCTGAACCTCTGTTCCAGATCTTCAGCTATCATATAAATTCTCTTATCATCAATGCATACGCGACTGTGTCTGCTGTAACTCGCGTGTATACGCGACTTTTATTCACTGAACCCGCGTATGGAAAGTGAAGCATAGAAAATTCACATTCCTTCATCTCCCCCTGAAGTTGTACCACCTGTACCTGTCTTCTGCATACCAGATGCACTGTCAGAAACAAACATAACTAGAATTACCAAATCAATCATGAGAGTCATCATACATTGCTCCCCCTGTGATGATACATTACTAAATATCATAATGTATCCCACATCATTCCTGCAGTCAATTAAAGAAGTAAGCTTCAGAAGCGGATGACTGCAGTAGGCTCAAAGTTCCCTACGTTTCTGATCGGTCCTCCATCTTTTTCCAGATTTGTTTGAACTTTCTATTTTTGTGTTGGAAGTTATCCAATTTCTTATATCTGTTCATCCTACATTCCTTTTCCACATGACCATATTTATTACAAGCATAAGGTCTCATGTGACCAAAGAAGTAATCATAAGGATCATAATGTGTTTCTCTGTTCTTCCTCCTATTGCAATCAGCTTCTTTGTGACCATACTTGTTGCATGAAAAACAATATCCCTTGAAGCTACCAGAGTACCTTTCTGAATAGAATCTGTTTGATAGTGACTGAACTGATCTGCTTCTGCAATTTGCTGCAAAATGCCCATAATCATGACAATTAAAGCATTCAACATTATTGAATGATTTCCTTTGAGATTTCATCATTGTTGTTTGACCTTTTGTCTCTTTCAACACTTCAAGTTTTGCATTGACATCCTCTGAATTTTTAGCACTTCTTTGTGAGCTAGATTCTCCTTTAACAGTTTCATGGAAACCAAGACCAAGTTTGATAGCAGGAGACCTTTGATTACTCAGAATATTGTCCAAAATATTAGTACTATCTTGAAACCTCAAAATTTTAACTTTTTCTTCTAATTTACCTTTGAGAATGTTTACCTCAACCTCCAAGGCTTGGCATTGCTTCATCATGCTTTCTTCTTTCCTTCTTCCATCTTCTACTTGATCATTTAGATTTAGAATCTCTTCTTTGAACCAATTTTCGTTTTCTTCACATGTTTGTTGCAGCTCTTCATTCTTCTTATTTGATTTTTCCAGATCTTCTTTGAGAGAGATGATTTCTGCTTCAAGTCCTTCCTTTTCAAATGATTTTGGAGGTTCCTCATTCTTCTTTCTTGATGCTTCAAGATCTGCTTGTAGAGAGGTGATTCCAGCTTCAAGACCTTCATTCTTCCTTTTTGATATTTCGAGATCTGCATTTAGATCGTTAATTTCTGCTTCTAGTCTTTTCATTCGATTGGATGCATAAGCATGAAACCTTTGATACTTTTCTATAGATTCATTCTCCTTAGATGTATTTTGCTGATCTTCATCTTTAATCTTGACAGCTTCTTCTAGATCCATACTTTTACTTTCACTATCTTTACCTTTGCATATACAGTTAAGTGAAATACAAGAACACCGATTAATACCTGTTTCATCTCCTTCAATTACTGCTATACATGATTTCTGAGGTATCTCCTTTCCTTGAGTAACCTTCTTCTTTTGCTTCTTTTCCATGAGCACTTGTAGAGCTTGGTCAGAATCTTCTTCATCTTCACTGGACACTTCATCATCATCTTCATTTGTATAATAACTCTTCCTCTTTTCAAATTGTTTCCCTTTACCATGTTTTTCTCTATAAGGACATTTAGCAGCATAGTGACCAACTCTTCCACAATCAAAACATTTGAAGGGAAGCTTACCTTTGAATCTTCCAGTACCTAGTTGGAGTCTTCTCACAAAATTCGCTTCTTCTTCTTCGGATATATAGCTGGATTCTTTGACAACTTCCTTTTCTTTTCCTTTTGCAGATGCCTTAAAAGTAGCTTCTTTGATTTGAGAAGGACCTCCTTGTCTCATTTCAAAAGCAGTCAGAATACCATGTAATTGAACAATAGTAAGAGTTTGCAGATCTTGCCTTTCTTCAATAGCTGAAACTTTAGAGTCAAAATTTGAAGTCAAGGATCTTAAGACTTTTTCCACCAGAGTAGTATCAGTTATGGTTTCACCCAAATTTCTCATTCGATTTACAATATCATCCAGACGAAGAAAGAAACTGGCAACACTTTCATCACTATGCATCTTCAAATTTTCATATTCAATTCTAAGAGTTTGGAGTTTTGCACTTTTTACCTTTGTATCTCCTTCATAGCTCGGAATGATTTTGTCCCATATTTCTTTTGCTGAATGTAGCTGCATCACTTTAGCAAATTCTGATTCAGACATGCTTCCTAATAAGACATTCACTGCTTTGGCATTGATTTCATACTTCTTCCTTTCCGCTGCATCAGTAGGAATACTTGCTGGGTATTGATAACCTTCTTCCACGATTGCCCATACATCTGCACCAAGACTTTGCATATATGCTTTTGTTCGTACCTTCCAGAATATCAGATTGCTTCCATTGAATAGAGGTGGCTTTATAGACATTACTCCTTCTTGACTTCCCATTGCGACGAATCTCCTTCAAGCAATCAAGCTTCTGCAGAAGGACCACCCTCTGATACCAATTGTTGGGAAAAATACTGAGAGGGGGGGGTGAATCAGTATTTACTGCATAATCAAATCTTTTTACTTTTTCATTCCTTAAAACCCATACGCTACTTTCCTTCAGTAAACTAGCATATATACGCGGATCCCCTTTATGAAACTAGCGTATACACAGAGATCTAGATCTGACATTAAATATTTATTCCATCATTCATTCATCAGATGTTCAATAAAAAATAAACATGTGCAGTAAGAACAGAATAAACCATCACACAAAGCATCACACATGAACACCAGGATTTTTAGGTGGAAACCCAAATCGGGAGAAAACCACCGCTGCAGTTGCTCAGCCTTCAATATTTTATTATAGAGAAAACATCTTACAACATAAGGCCGGTACAAACTCCTACCAAAGACGTGCATCCAACTCGTGCTCGTTTACTACCCCCTCTCCCGGAAGGGAGCTCCAACCCCCCGACTCCGTTTACCAGCCCTCTTCCGGGAAGGAGCTACGACCCCCGATCCGCTACTGCCCTCACCCGGAAGGGAGCTACAACCCCCGACCGAAGGCTACAACCCCCAGACCCCCCGCACCACCATGGACCACGTTTCATCAATTTTCACACCGGATCCAAAGCGTCCTTTAGGACACAATCATTGGCAGCTAATGCTTTCATCATATTTTCGTACCGACTCACTCCACACATTTAAGCCCAAACTTAAATAATTGAGACAACCTGCATCATCATGCTGCATAGCTAGAATACACGTAAAAACAAATATCCTTAAGATGTTATATCGTAGTAGACATCTTTCAATTTCAGCAAACCCTAGTTTATCATACGCGCTTTTCTTTCACTGATCCTGCGTACATATGCGCCTTTGACCATACAAACCCGCGTATACTTCTGTATATATTACAGAACTAATTTCTCTGCCCATACGTGCTTTCTCTTCAGCAAACCCGCGTATATACGCGCTTCCTCTACGGCAAACTAGCATATGGTTCTTCAGACATTTAGGTCATTGCAATTCTTCAGAACAGATACATCACACAGATTTTACCCTTTACTTTAGACAGATGTTTGCCTCATCTCAGATCTAATCATTCCATAAACAGATCTAGCAAGTACAAATACATTTCAGATCTAGATACCCTTCTTCATCATTTTCTTCATTGGTGCATCATGCATTCAGATCTATTATTCAACTGTAACCCTTTCCATTCAGATATACTTCAGAGAGAAGTATTCATTCAAGCTCAGACATCTTGCACCCACACTCATGATTTGCACAATGAATTTCTTCTATTTATATAGGTTTACCCTTTTTCAATACCATGAGCCAAAACCACATTACTTCCGATGGTATTCCTGGACGGGGTCATTTAGACGAATCATTACCCAATACAATGGGTCAATACCATGGTGGTTACCCCTGGTTTTGCACTTTATGAGCGCTTTTGCCCATACGCGACTTGGAACGTTATTTCCCACGTGCATACGCGACTTCTCCTAGGAAAATACGCGTATGCCTTGAGACATACTCTTTTCATCATAGATCTAGCACATACTGAATTCCTTTCTTCATTACCTTCTGTACTCACTGTAGATACATCAGATTTACATCATTTATCAAGACATATTCTATCAAGCATAACTTCATCAAGTAGGTTGCCATCATCTTCATCAAGTGGGTTGTCATTCAAGGACAACACTCTATCAAGTGGGTTGTCATCAAGGACAACACTCAGCATCATATTTCCAGCAACATCATATCACATCATATTTACATCATTTACCAATTCCATCAAGTCAAGAATAACTTCATGAGGTGGAATTCCATCAAGGACAACACATGTCAACAATCTCATGTCTTCATCTTCATTCAGTGGGTTGCCATCAAGGACAACACTCTGCATCATATTGCCAACAACTTCTAGCACAAACACATGCACATTTCCAATAACATTTCCAAGGTGAAGGAAATCTAACACGTGTTGGATTTCCTTCTATCATAAACAATCAAATAGACAGCAACAATATTGCAGAGAAAAATAAATCTAGCATAGTTTCTAGCCCAAACACAAGCATATTTCCAATAACAACATTGCAAGGTGAATGAAATTTAACGATTGTTAGCTTTACATGTAGCATGAATACAAACATACTACCAACAACAACATTGCATGCCAAAAGAAGTCTAGTGCATGCTATATTTCATTTTAACACAAACACAAGCACCTTGCTAGTAAGAACATTCCAAGGTGAAGGAACTCTAGCACATGTTAGATTTCCTTCTATCATAAACAACCAGATTACCAACATTAACATTGCATTGTGAAAGTTCATTTTAGCATGTCAATAAAAATATTGCAAGGTGAAAAAAATGTAAGGTGTGCTAGTGTTAGAAATATTGAGAGGGGGGTTGAATTAATATTTCTTTATAATTTTTATATTATGACAGTTAAAATCATCAGTTAAACCAAAACACAAGATGTGCAACAAGAAAATCATTTTATTAATGAATTTGAGGACTCTAAAAACCAAAGATCCAACTTGTACAACAAATTATTTAACTCCTTCAAGGCTTCAACCTTCAATGAGTACTCTAATGTTCAACTACAAATCTAAGCTCCAACCTTGTATGACCACTCCAATCCTCTAGGAATCCAACCCTCTAAGTTTTCTTCAATCCTTTAAGGTGACTTCAATATTGCTTCAAGCCTCCATCAAAAACTTCAAATACTTCTAAAAAATTTATCCAATATAGGTCTGCAAAGTTCTCTCAAATATACCTCTACAAAAACTTCATGCCTTGTTCAGAAAAACATTTATGGTTCCACCAACAAAACATGTCTTCATGTGTTGGTCTTCAACTATACTCCAATAGTAATTTCTTCAATGAAACAACTCTTCAAGTGTTGGTATTCAACTATGCTTAAAGAGTGACTATTGTTTCAACAAAGGCTTGAAGAATGCTCAATTAGTGTCATCATGAATGCACTCTACTATCAACTCAAAATATGCTCAAAGTATGTTATCATTTTATCATTCGACGAAGGTGTCTCCTAGGCTCTTCATGTGTGCTTTAATCAATGTCCTTCGATATGAAATAATTACTTTACTTTTGTTTAAAATATGACTTGATATGTTGATCAATCCTCTCAAGGTGTAATATTCCTAATGGAAAAATTAACAGTGATAACAAAAGCCTGCAATAAACCCAACACAAATATTTTTCAGCAAATTCCCATAAAACAGAAATGCTCCAAACACACCAAATGGGCCAATTTTATTATAATATCTTGCTGGGGTACCATATAAACTCTAATATTCAACTACAAATCCAAGCTCCAACCTGGTCTCTCACAAGGGTCCAACCTTGTATGTGGACTCCAATCCTCACATATTAATCCAGGCTCCAACCTAGTTTCTCAAAAGGCTCCAACCTTGTATGAGGACTCCAATCCTTTAGGGATCCAACCCTCTCAGTTTTCTTAAAACCCTTAAGCTGACTTCAATACTGCATGAAGCCTCCATCAAAACCTTCAAATACCTCTAAAAAATGTATCCAAGATAGGTCTACAAAGTGCTCTTAAATATACCTCTACAAAAACTTCAGGTTTACTTCAACAAACTTTTATGGTTGCACCAAGAAAACATGTCTTCAAGTGTTGATCTTCAACTATGCTCCAAGGATTACTGCTCCAACAAAAAAAGTCTTTAAGTGTTGGTCTTCACCTATACTCCAAGGATGACTGCCTCAACGAAACAAGTCTCCAAGTGCTATTCTCCAACTATGCTTCAAGAGTGATTATTGTTTCAACAAAGGCTTGAAGAATGCTCAATTAATGTCGTCGTGAATGCACTCTTTTGTCAACTAAAAATATGCTCAAGGTATGTTATAATTTTATCATTTGATGAAGGTGTCTCCTAGGCTCTTTGATGAAGGTGTCTCTTAGCCACAATAAATGTTGAGCCATTTTATTAATATGTTGGGAAAGGGTACAAATGAGGTGCTGAAAAGATTGCACCTGGGCCTGCTCAAATCAAGCTGAAGGACAACTCAAACCCAAACAAAAAATCCTACCAAAAACTACTTTGCATGGCTCAATGAGTGGGTTGTTTTGCCGAAAAATGTTGCTGCTAGCTGACTTCATGCTGCTACTTGGCCTAGCTCCTGTGCTTGGAAAATTCTAGGAATTTGGGAAGCTGATCCTTCACCCAGAAAAACCCAGAAAATGTTTCCTCTAATTCCAGCCTTCAAAATATGACCCTTTCTCCCCTAGCTCCTTTAGCTATTTGTTGATTAGGGGTTTTTTTAATGAATTGATCTGCTGCTCAGAAAATTTTGGGATTTTAACCACAAAATCTACTCAATAAACCGAGCAAAACCCAAAAAGGGTTCGTCCTATTTTTGACTTCGTAAAATTAGCCCTCTTGGGCTTAGCTCACCCAACTGCTGGGAAATTCAAAATCCTGGCTGGAACTGCTTGTAGATGTCTCCAAAATGGTACCAAAATCCCTGGTAAGAGGTGGGTAGCCTCCCCTCCAAATCCTCCAGTTGAAATCCTCTTCTCTCACACACTTCTGACACTTCCTCTCCATTGTACTGCGCAATCAGTACGTAGTCTTCGTTGCCAGTATGCAATCCTGAAGGGACTACGTTCTCTGTTGCCTTTACGTAGTATTGAAGGGAATACACACTCATGTTGTTGCTGGTGTTTCAATCCCTCACCAAAGGATGGAACTCCTCTCTTGAGAGAGCACTCGAAGTCCCCCAAGGACGAGGTTGGGATCTCCACTCGAAGAATAGCACTACAAACTTGGATAACCAACTCAAGCGTGCTCTAGTGAAAATGACAAGAAGAATTTTTCTAAATGAATGAATGATTTCTATGGTTTCCCTCATCCCCTTTTTATTCTTCTGAAACCCTGACAATTCTTGGAACCCTAATAATCCCTTGGGTCGAGATGAGCTGTGTTTTCCACTTGGCCCCTTCGGCTGCACATAAGTCATGTTGTCCACTTGGCATCTTGGACCCACATGAGCTGTGTTTTCCACTTTAACTCTAAGGAAGTGGTTTTATTCTAAATGTTGGGTTTATGGATCCCTTCGCCCCTTTATTCTTCCACTGAAATTTAGAAAATAAAAATTGTCAAACTTTAATATTCTAATTAGTCGTCCGCTAATTAGGAATATTACAGTCCTCCCGAACAAAATGTTACTTGTCCTCAAGAAACACCTGAAAAAGCCTCATCTCTATTTTATGCGCCCCCCACTATCATTTCAAAATGTGCCTAGGTCCCAGACGCACCACTAAATATTCTCTATCCTCTGCATTGCTCTAATATGAAGGGATCTCTCAATGCGAGGTTCCGAAGCCATCATATCCAATATAAAGCTTCACCTGCTCTTTTCACCATCCAAGTAGTCCATCTTGCGCACTCCAAGAGTAAACCCTCAAAGATAGCACCTAATCCCTACATAGGTAGCATCTTGCTCACATGAGCTCCTCCTGATATCATCCCACTGACCAACCTTTCATACTAATGAGGTCCCCCACTCCATCAGTGACTCGTTAAAGTCCAATGGAAGATTTACATGATCCACCCATGTAGTATGCATCTCACCCCTAAATTTTACTGATTTGCGTAGAGTTTTAATGCTCGATTCCCCCACTAATCTTGTAGAGGTGCCACCATGTTGATGCTCCGCCAATATGACTATGAGATACCCCAAATCAGGTGCAGACCATATCCCTTTCTCCTAGGGCCTTATGGAAAAGAATATGTGTAGGAAAATCTCATCTTATGCGAGCATCCCCATGATGCTGATATCTACTTCCCCAATGCCAATCATGACCCTAAGCAGCAACATGATAAGTCTACCCCACCATGTAGTGGAATTCTCAGTGCTCCCCCACGCCTCAAACCCAAAGTGGACTAGATCATCGTCTTCTCTATCCATGCTCATCACAAAGTGGAGTGATCTACCTACCCAACAGATCCCTGGATCCCCCAACCATACTGGGATCTCCGAACTCCAACTCCTCTCAGGATATCATTGCATAACGTTGCTACTTGCTAGAACCCATCTCACCATCAGCTCTGACCCCTGTATGTATCCCCTAGGTGGACTCCAAGTATCAAGAGTTTGTCCAACGCATGCATACCTACCCTACTTCTGCTAGACCTTGTAGTAAAATTTGTTGTCCCAACTCCTGAAGATACATCTGGACACTGCTCGGAGCCTGGGTATCCTCCTGTAGATGAAGTCTACCATCCACCGTCCCTCAAATGTGAGCCTAGGGGTAGAACATATGCGACCTTAGAAATCAACCATGCCATCCCTAAGCCGATATCCGTCAACTCGTGCACCTACCAAGTGTCTCAATTGGAGAGTCTCCTTATGGATCATGACACACGGTATCTCATTTGATTGCCTAGGGTGAGCCTCCCATGCCCTATTTCCTGATTAAAGGGTGTTAAGGAGAAAAAATCAAACAATTCGCGTCCCAAAACCACGCTAGAGGATGAGGGGTGGGTATGTCCCAAAGGGTGTGCTCAAGAGTATGCCTGAATGCTCAAGATTAATCCTTCGGATGACACTCCCTCTACCTTGGATCTAATGATAACATCGTCATAACCATGTCTCTGCTAAACGTGGTGTCTCCAGATGCTCAACAATATCTTCATCAATCCTAGGTGAGATGCATCCTAGGGTACACCTAATTTCCTTGTCCATAAGTCCCCTTGGAGGCAATGCTCCAAGTGCCTATTGTGGTGTATCATGGGTCACTGCATACCACCAAGTGTCTCTGCACTCCTCATCATGCCACTGTATGCTGAAACCTGCCCCTGTACACCACCAGATACCGCCGGCTACAGTTATACCATCCTGTACCATCATGTATCCCTCTTGTGTCACTGCACTTGTTTCTCTCCACATGTACCGAACATGATGTGAGGCACTCCTACTCCACAACATGGTCTAACATAATGCAACAAAACCCCATGGATATCCATGCTACTCTACAGGCCACTTCTCCTTGTTACGTAGCCCTACACACCCTTGTATGTTATGGTCTAACATTGTGTTTGTATGAATTAGTCTGCATCCCTATACATAACATTGGACCCTATGACATGACTTTGTGTAGTCCTGCGTATCAGTGCCTACTACCATGAAACCTTGTAACGTATAGTATCTTGCATGGTCAAAATATCCACCACTCTGCTAGTAACCCCCCATGCGGTGGGCTACTTCTCCCCATCTACTCTAAAGGATAGGAGTGACCCGAATCCTCACATGCCAATTACAATGACATCACTTCTCCTATCCTCCATAGCTCAAGTGTACTATATACCCATGAGAGAGCACCCCCTGCACATACTGCCCTGTCTGGTGGCTTTCTGATGCACCTCCTCCAATAAACTCTTGCCAAAGTAGGCTAATTACCCTATGACTCCACACATGGTCGATATGCTAAGATAGCTCCTAAAAAGGGTGCACCCTTATCTTGAACCATATTGTCACTAGGGATTTCTTGGGCTCTAATGGAGATCTAAAAATTTGTGTGCACCCAAACATCAAACCCATTGCACAATAACTACCATCACTTATTGACTCTATGATGTGATGGGAAAACCCACCTAGATCCCAATAGTAATCTATCCCTCGTGTCCCTCTGGTAATCCATGGACTCTGCTGAGACATGGCCATGGATGTATCCAACTACCTAGCCTACTCCATGGGGTACTAGTTCAGTACCTCTTGGCATCCAACCTCGATAGAGGAATAAAATGAAATAATCACTGCACATAGAGAAATCCCTCCATACTATGAGTGTTGCACCCTACTAGCTCATGTCCCGTCATCTCACCGTCCTAGTCAACATATGCGATATGACTAGGTGGCTTATTCTCTCTCTTTCCAATGGGAAGAAGTGACCCAACAGTGTTGCTAGCCCCATTTATGTATGCTTGAAGGGGGCTGCTCTGACACTCCCATGTGCTCTCTATTTATACCATTAAGGAATCCAACCATTCCCCAATGTGGGCAAACTTGGAAACTAACTCAACACAAACCACTCTCATGCCCTCTAGTTCTTCGTTCTGCAACAAAATATCCTCTCGTACTAATGTGGCCATCCATTTAAAAGCTAGAAGGTCGGCTTGAAGTTGATGGCACTATTGTGTGTGACCATCGTTTAATACCTTTGTATCTCCTAGTGCCTCCTCAAGTGGTAGCCCAAAGGATGGTTGCACACCCTCCTCCATAGACAGTCCAACACGTAAGACATGCTCACTAGTCATCCACATGTGATTGTCATCTGACAATTTTGTCATAGACCTGGAGGCCTCTGTACCTATCACCTCCTCAATAATAATGGAGTTGTCTCACGACACCTCATCAACATGTAATGCATTGCTATCATCAGAGAACTCGGTCACAACCCCAGATACCACATCAATTGATACCTCAACAATGGGTGGTGTCTCACCAACAATTGTATACTCAGTTGTTTCCTTCCCAACTATGGCCCCTTCAACTAATCTTTCATCTTCTTCCTTAATCTATCTCACCATCCCGACATTATTCCACTGAATTCCCCCTAATCTATGCCTGTCTTTTAGTTCACGGAACTCCCAAAAAGAGAGGTCTACTTGAGTGTCATTTCCCAATGATTGGTATGCCCGCCAATAACTCCACATCAGCTGCAATAATGTCCTAATTCACAATTTTTGCATGAATCAGTTTCTTCCCCAAATTAACAATCATTTGTTCAACCCTAATCACCTCATTCAAGGTTACTGCCATGCCATCTGAGTTTAACCTTTAGTATGGTCTCATCATAGAATGTGGGTTTCCCACAAGTTGAGCCAATATTATGCTTTGATACCACTATAATATCCCAAATGGGAAAATGATAGTAATACAAGCAATGATAGACTAAAATTACAACAATAAGTAAAACACCATTAAAACGTAGAATTTGGAGCTACAATCACTGTTGAGCCATTTTATTAATATGTTGGGAAAGAGTACAAATGAGGTGCTAAAAAGATTACAACTGGGCCTACTCAAAGTAGGCTAGAGGAAAACTCAAACCCAAACAAAAAATTTTGTTGGAAACTATTCTGCATGGCTCAATTACTGCGTTTCTCTACCTATAAATGTCGTTGTTTGTTGACTTCAGGCTGCTAGTTGTCCTAGCTCCAGTGCTCAAAAAATTCTAGGAATTTGGGAATGTGATCCTTGCCCGAAACCGGAAAATGTTTCCTCCAATTCCAAACATCAAAATCTGACCCTTTTTCCCCTACTGCGTCTAACTATTGGCTGAGTAGCGGCTGTGTAAATGACTTGATCTGTTGCTCAGAAAATTTCGGGATTTTAACCACAGAATTGTATTTGATGTTTATAATTTTTCATTGTTTTCCATCATATTTGTTTGATATCATTAAATTTTGATGAACCTATTCAGGGATCTGCTTATCATTTCACATCATAAATTTGAATAAATTGTAGAATAATGGTAGACTTCCTTATATCTATTTTTCATTGCCTTTGGGTTTTTCCATTGGCCTTGATAGTGATTATGGGATGGTAAATCAGCTAGCACAATTTCTCTTTATTTGTATTTTCGATTGATTATTTTACATGACTGTATGTCTCTTTACATTTGGTTGAATGAAGGGGTATATTTTCCATGATCAATACAAAACCCATAATCCTAGAGATTGTCTTCACTTGTGACCTCCCATCTCATGAATTTCTAAAGTATAGGACAAAAGGAAAAGCTTTGAGTAAACATACAAGTTGGAGTGTTACCACCATCATTGTCTAATTGAATTTGTCCTCTCAAGAGTCTTTTCTGGCCCCTATACCAATTTTATTTGGGAGGCACTGATGCCACATTAAAAACACCATAAAAAGGAAACAAGAAACTATTTTGTTTTTTTTCTCTACGAGTCTCAAAATTTCAGCAGTCTATAAATATGTCCTAGAGAGTCTAGTAATGTATTTGTTTGGATGTCTAAACTAGACTTAAAATTGTTTGCGTAAATATACATATTACATCCATATACCCAATGTGTGGGCTTCCTTCATAATAGATACCCTAATGCCATGGCATGTGGCTTGGAGCATTCCCTTTGCTCCCACTCTGTTCCATCATCATTCTTACACCATTTTTTGGTCATCTAACATATTATCCTTAGATGGACCCAAGTACACCATGTAAGACCAATTTTACCCTAAGTAAAATTGCTTTCACGATGTAAAATAACTTAATAAAACACATTTATTAGGTTGTTTATGGTCTAACAGGAAACCCCAAAGGGAAATATTAAACAAATCTATATTTTTTTTATTTTCCTCATGGAATAATTAATTAAACAATAATTTAATTATTTTTCCTGGTTATATTTAACCTAATACAAGGAAATTAATTAGATAAATTATTATTTATCTTATTATTTTCTAGGAATAAT
The DNA here is from genome assembly GCA_034641835.2 of Pinus albicaulis. Taxonomy (NCBI): domain Eukaryota; kingdom Viridiplantae; phylum Streptophyta; class Pinopsida; order Pinales; family Pinaceae; genus Pinus; species Pinus albicaulis. The sequence continues at coordinate 693,363,580 of CM076574.1, forward strand.
TATTAAATCTTATTTAAATAATATTCCTTATTAAATATGACTAAATCATTTATAAATAATTAAATAAATCATTATTTATTTAATTGTCATTCAACCACTTCCTTAAAATAATAAATAAATAATTTATTTATTTATTATTTACAAATAAAGGGATTTGACCCAAGTCAAATACCTTTTCCCTCCAACAAATATAATAAAATATTCCATAAAAGGTGGATCTAGATTTGGCTAATATTATTTTAATGATGCACCAAGATCTAGAATGACCTAATATTTTATTATAAATAGAAGGGTTTTCCCATTCATTTGTCACCTTTTGTTGCCTATGAGATCACTCTGGATCTTTGCTTCTGGTCCGACTTTGAGCCATTATCATTGTCATATTTTCTATATTTTCTTTGTGAGATCCCTTTGAGTTCTATAATTTGTATGGGTTTTCTACACCAACAAGAGAGAGAAATCTTAGATCTGAAATGCTGGGGACTTTCAAGAACCCATTCCATTGAGGAGAACTAGTAACATCCTTCTTGTTTTCCTCCCAAGTGCCATTAATATAAAATTGTTTAAAGCATAATTCCTATCTTGTCTTATAGGATGCATGGGGAAAATTTCATTTTAATTGTTGTTTAATGTATTTTATGCATAGATATAGATATTTGCAGTATTTATCTTGATCACCTTCTTGCAGATCTGCAGATATTATCAGCCATATTTTGATGTTAGGGCTGTTTTTTATGCACTGCTAAAAGGGTATTTTTTCGTAAATCTACACTAAAGATTCATCCTAACAATTGGCGACTCCACACAGGTTTTCATTTACGACCGCTGTCGTTTTTTATATTCCTTCATATCTAGTTGTTTTAGACACTAGGGTTATTATTCATATTTTTTTTTTCCTATTTTTATGGTGTTTTTCACCTCTAAAACCCTAAAACATTAACATTTCTCACTTCCACGTGTTTCTGGCCCTATTGCGTAGGTAACAGACATCAGTCGTAGCTGAGACGACAAAATTTTCTAAAATCTACGGCCTAGACTCCCGGAGATGTAGGTCGCACTTTTTGGCCCAAAACCTGTGACCTGGTGTGCAGGATGCACCTTTAAGCCTCACATCTATGACCTAGATAGAAAACAGGTTAGAACCTGCGACCTGCACTTTTTTATGCAAATTTTCTAAAAAAATTTTGGGTTTGTCTGAAGCTTCTGTCACGGTTTTCTAGCCTCTGTCTCCACCTGTTTAGCCCTGTTTCTCATATGTTTTACTCATCTAAGTGGAAATCTAGCCCCCTAGGGCTTCAGTACCCTCCACTTTTTGTGGAAGAGTTCTAGCCGTTTTAGGAGTCTCAATTTTTAGAGTTTTAGCCTTTTTCTTTTCAGATTTGATACCTCATCTTCAGATCCCTTTTAGATCATCCCTTCTCCCTTTCAACTCACCTCATATATTTTTGTTTGGGTTTGCCTCTAGGGTCACCACCTTGTCCCTTTTTCCTTTAGCCGATTTTCTTCTTTTTTGCAGCAACCTTGCCTCTGCCTCTTTGTTGTTTTCTGCACCTCTTTCCAGAAAATTTCTCCTTTAGATCTCTATCCCTCCCGACCTTAGATCTATTGGCCCCTTTTTAGTGTGTTTTGACTAGATTTTTTCCCTCTTTTAGACTAGTTTTTGAGAGACCCGCCTCATTGGGTTAGATTGATGCATTGTTAGCTATTATTTTTCTGTTATTTCAGCATTATATACTGTACTCTGCAGATTTATTTTCAGTTACGCAACACAATTTTTATTTTAATCTCAAAATGTCTGGGTTTAAAAATTAAAATTAACACACACCACACACTGACCCTAAGCAAAGAAGAGCTTGGTTAACACCGCTAGGCAAATAATTTAAAATCAATTGACACTGCACCTCTCTACCCTTGTTTAGACATTGTAATCACTTCATTTTGCACCTCCCTGCCCTTGTTGGTCATTCTTCTTCCCTTTGCGCCGTCATCATTGTGCCCCCAAGGCGTATATCCCGGAGACTTTTTGGCCTACACCCTCAGTTTTTGGTTGGTCGACTTGCTCCTTCCTGCCATCGTCGAGTTAGTCCTCCCCCGAGTCTGCACTCCCACTCCTCTTTTGATTCTTTGGGTTCTCCCCCTGTTACCTTCACCATGTCTAGTCCAGGGCCTAACGCTAGCGGTAACCCTGGCCCTAATGCTGGGAATGTTACTAGCGAAACCGCCATGGGAACTACCTCGGATCTCCCTTTGCTCCCCTATATGGCAGGTCTCAGCGTCCCCAATTTTCAATCAGTTGATCAATGACCCTATTTTCCACAATGTTCATTGGCCTGCTATGCTCACCAAGCTCCCCTCTGACATTCCTAAGTTCGAAGGTCTTGCTGGAGAAGATCCCTCTAACCATGTCCGATCTTTTCACATGTGTTGTTCATCCAATTCCATTACCGATGATTCCATCCATCTTCAGTTATTCCAACGCATGCGTACAGGAGAAGCTTCTATGTGGTATGTTGACCAGACTGCCTCTTCCCATACCACCTTTTTGACTCTTGCCCGCACCTTCTTATTGTTGGAAATGTTGTCATTGATGGAAAAGGAGATGACAAAGGAGGAGCACATGAAATATGAAGCGGAGGCAGTTTTAGAAGGGTTATTTGATTGGAGATCTGGAAAGGCAGCAAAGACATCAGAGGAAACAGAGGCAAAGGAGATGGAAAAAGGGAGAGCTGTTAGGGAGAGACAAGGTAATAAATTGAAGGACCAATTGAATATCTGGCCAAGACCAGGAGAGTTTTGTAGTTGATTTCATTTGTATATGTTGATGAAGAACTGTGGAATTGTGTTAAGTATGGTTGAGTAAATCTGAGTAAAGGGATGATAGATTCGATTTCTGTAAAAGCACAAGACAACACATCAGTAAAGGATGTAATTTTGTATGGTGGATTCGATAGGGTTGATCTGCTTATTGAAGGATGCAATTGAATGGACATCTGATTGCAGAGCATGTTTTCTGGAATATATATGACCTGTGTGGCCAATTTCATAATGGGAAAAGGATACCTACGGTGCCCAGAGAGGAATGAAACCATTGTTGCAGAGTTATGGATTGATATAGAATATCCCCATTTGAAATTATATGTGTATTGACTGAATTAATTCTTGTGTGGAATGCCCTGAATCTCTGTGTGAATAATCTCTCTAATGGATTCGAATGATGTCCTGTGTAATTGGAAGGCTTGAATGGTACTCTGTATCTGATGAGGGATTTGATGTTATTTCTGGGTATTGAATATGTATATGCGTTCTTAAATAAGAGTAACTAGTTTCGGTGTCGTTGAGTTCGAATCCAATAAGTCAAGGTATGAGAATCAGTGTGATGACTCCGTGCTGAGGGCTACTGTTAGGATACGATTTTTGGGTGATGCTGATGTGAATCTTTGGGTGAGTTCTTATACTCCTAAATGCTCACATATGTATCCATTCTGTGGCTATATCGAAGGTATGACTATCTTGTGCGAAGAGGCCAATCGCATCAAGAATCCTCTCTGAAGTTGGTGTGAACCATCGTGGACACTTGTGAAGCTCTTTTGGAAGAGCAAGTCATGGACGTGTTCTAGGTATACAGGGAATATTAGCTCTGTCTGTCAAAGTAATAGTGTGTTTTGCGTATGAAGGGTGTTCATGTTGAATGTAAGAAACCCGAGTTGAATAGTCTATAAGGATTCCATCAGAACTTTATAACAGCATTGCGATTAGATGAAATAACGTTATAACACAGAGAAATGGGTTGGTGTTATTAACTGGATCATGGAAGGATGTGGAACCTTGAGCGAAGGAGAGGAACCATAAGCGGAATGAACAGTGAAGGGGGTTTCCGATTTTCATCGCACCGCTTTCGTCGGGCAAGCGGTATTTATGAAATCGGAGCGATTCCATAGGACGGGCGACATGCGTCCCTGAACGAATCTGCAAAACCACTCTCATTGTGCACCATCATGCGTTATCGTCCGTGCATCTTCGCCGAGCGATATCCATCAGATCAGTGTTGGCTGTGCGATATGTTATTAACCATCGATTGAAGAAATGCAGTAACAAGTGGGCTCCACGGAATATATACGTATTATAATATGCATCGGGATTGATATGAAGGTTTAATATGGTCGATTAACGCAGATACTTATGTGTGATGGGGCTTCCTTTATTCAATTTATTATAAAGCGGGCTATCACATTCTACGCAGTGGCCACTATATAATACATTTTATTATAAAGGTTCAAGGTTGACCCATATTCTTATTGCATATAAATGAAATACAGTCTAATGTTATAAAGGTTATAAAATTTTTGATTGGGGACCAGATGTTTGTTTTATTAATAAGTCAAAGCATTCCTTGTAAATACGGAACCAAAGGTTAAATTGTTGATGGTTCATGATAAAGATTGTGAGTACTGATATTTCTGTGTTGGTAAATGAGTTTTATAAAATTCTGAGAGTTATTAAGAGTCAGTTGTACATACAACAGTTATATAACTGCAATAAACAGGGAACTGAATAAAAGAGAAAATTAAAAAGAGAGTGGAGTGGGATGAATGTGTATGGAAAAGGAAAAAGAACAGGAGAGCGTGTAGAGATGAAAGTTCGATGAACAGGAATATGTACAGGAATTAATTGGATAGGTGAATAAGCACGTAAAATGGGAAATATGCAAAAGACAGTGAACAAAGTATGTAGGACAGCTGCAAGACTGCTACAGAGAGGACAAAACCAGCAAGCCAAGGGCTGAGTGAATTTTATAGACTGTAACTGAAAATGTAAATGTTTTATTTGTTTTATATTGTTTGTGATGCAAAGGCAAGTATCCTAAGGAAAATAAAAATCCCACTGTAACATGGAAATTTGTACATATTGTTATAATTTTAAATGAGTTGGAAAAGAGAAATGAGAAGGTAGAAGGAAAAAATTCAGGACTATTCACTTCAAATTCCATGAGGAATGTAAAAATTCATGTGATGAACTCTATATATAATATCAAATTGATATGCATAAAGGAGGTTAGAGAGAGTGAATATAGAGAATGCAGAGTATGGAATTGAGGTAGAGAGGACAAGAATAAGGAGGAGCAGAGTGAGATGCTGTGAAAAATTAGAGAATACAGAAATGAGGTAGTGAGGGAGAGTAGAAGGAGGAGATGAGCAAAGAAGAAGGAGGAGCTGATAGTGAATCTGAGAAGATGCAGAAATGATATAAGGACAGATATGAGGACTGTTGAAAAGCAGAAGAGAAGGTACAAAACAGAGCTGATATCCAAGGTAAATCAACAAGTGTTTTTCTTTTGAAAGAGTAAGTAAGTTGGAGCTTCCCTATCAAGTTGTAGCTGACTAAGGTAGGAGCCTCCTATAGGTTGGTGTGTGCAGAAAATAGATGGGAGTTGGTGCTTCCACATCAAGTTTTAGCTTGATAAAATTTCAGTTGTAGCTGACTGAGGTTGGAGCCTCTTGTAGGTTGGTGCTTACGAAAAATTGATAGGAATTGGAGCTTCCTTGCAAGTTGTAGCTTGCAGAATTGAGGTAGGATCGTCCTGTAGGTTGGTGCCTATAGAAAATCAATGGTGAGAGGGATTTGGAGCTTGCCTTTGCATCACGACAATAATAAGATGTGGTTTTCTCCCTTTATGGGTTTCCACTTATATCTGGTGTCTCTGTGCATGATGTTTATGTGTTGATTTGGTTTATATCATCTTCTTACTACTTTCTTCTCTCATATTAAGCCTACTGTTACATTATATTAATGCTTGCTACTCACAGTCTAATACTACTCAAATGTTTAGTTGAACATGAAATGAAGGTTTAAACAAGTGTTAATGAAAAAGTTTTAAAAGTCCATGAATGTGTTAAATTGATTCACCCCCCCCCCCTCTCAGTTTAACTAAGGGTTCAACAATTGGTATCAAATCGGGTTCCTTTGGTGTAAGATTAATAGCCTGAAGGAGATCTGGTTAAGTCACGGACTATCAAAATGTACCTGTGTTAAACACAACAAACTTTCCTGAATGGAGAGAGAAGGTTAAGACAGGATTATTGGCTTATGAACCTGAGGTATGGAAGCTTGTATGTGATGGTTACTGCAAAGAATCCTCCACGGTGAAAGAAAAATAGAGGAATGCCAAGGCAAAATGTGTGATATATGAAAGTCTTCATAACAAGGACCTTGAGTTGAAAATGGATCTATACTCTACGAAAGAAAGCTGAGACAGATTGCATTTCATGCATGGAATAGACACAGAGGATTGCATTTTCAAGAAGGAGAAGAGAATTAAGAAGAAGAAAAATTCAGGTCAAAAGGAAATATTCAATCAAATGAGGTACCTGGTAGTATGAATGGTAGTGAGAACCATGAAGAAATTGCAGCTGAAGAAAAAGCCAGACTTGACACAGTCTTGATTGAAATAGGAAGATTGAAGCATGAAAACAAAGACCTGAAGACATTGGTGCAAATTTGTGATGAGAAAGAGTATGAAGATAAGAAATATATTGTTATCCTGAAGAATCAACTTGAAGAAGCAAGGAAAGTTGAAGACACTCTGCTGCAACAAATGAGAGAGAAAATTTAGGAATGTGAAATATTGGAAGAAGAAGTAGTGAGCCTGAGAAATAATTTAGAAAAAGCCCAAAGAGAACTATTAATGAATACACCTCTAATGAAAAGCACTGGACAATTGGAAAATATTCTGAATGCTCAAAGATCTCCTCTCATAAAGGTAGGCTTAGGATATTTAGGAGAAACTAGTAAGTCCCAGATAGAAGATAAAAGGAAAATCATTTCTGTAAAAGTTGTAAAGAATAGTGAAACAACTCAGTAAATTACTACAGAAGCAGAAGCCAGCAAGAACATGAGTTGCAGAGAAAAAAATAGAATCAAGCAGCAACATGAAAGAACAGAGAATGACAGGATGAAACAATCAACTGCTAAAGGTTCATATGCTCCTAAGGATGAATTGAACAAATTCGGAAGATGTCAAAGGAGGTTCCTCCCTCCTATGAAAAATAGCACATGTTTCTCTTGTCATAAACCAGGACATAATGCAGCATATTGTAAGACAAAGCCAATCCAGTCCAACCAGCAAAGGATGCAGCAAAAGAGTAGAACCCCTCAAGCAAGCAAATGGAAAAGACAATCCTTCACCAGGTACACAAATTACTTCCATGGCTACTGTTATGCATGCAATAATTTTGGACATAAATTTGTTAAATGTAAAATGTATTCAAGAAGGGAAAAAAAGTATTATACATCAACTCAAATGTACTATGATAAAATAAGATGTTATGTATGCCTCAAACTTGGTCACAAAGAAAAGGACTGTAATCTGCCATATACATTAAAGAACTCTAGACAGATGATAGAATCTAATAAAATAAAACAAAGTTATGAATCAAAAAGAAATACAAACATTATGAAGAACCCCAATAAAGTATGGAAGGAAAAGAGAAAGGGGGAGCCTATTATCTCAATAACATAATGAATCCTCCATAGTCTCAGGGGGAGCTGCTCTAGGAAGCAAAGAAAAAATCCATCCAGTGACAAATATGAAGCAACATCCCAGGGGGAGAGCAGTTCATATATAGACCCCATGAAAGTAGTCTAAGAAGAGCTCCATGTAATGAGAACAACTATGAGATCAGGAAGAAAAAGGAAATTCCTCTAAAAGAGAACTATAGAGAAAGAAGATCATCTGAAGTATTAAGTAGCTGATAGATTGATGGAAGAAGAGAAGAGAGCAAGAAGCCATGATGATAGAGGAAACCTTAGCAATGAACATATAAGCTAAGAAGACTTTAGCACATTAAAGTGATGATCACACTATGCCCTATACTGCTAGAATTAACAATGTATCACATTAAGAAGGATGAGTAAGAAAAGCGCCTATCATCAGTTCATTACATCTTTCAAAAGGTCCACTTGGAGAAATGCAGTTAAGTGAGTAATAAATCTTTGAGTAATCAGCCCATGAAGATTCATAGAAAAGAAATTGAAGATGTCTTCCTGAAAATCTTTATGTTAGAACAATTGAATTGAATATAAAGCAACAATGACTCTAGAGCAGTCCTAGAAAGGAACATGCAATGGCTTTCTTTGGAACAGAAGGACAGAAAAAGAAGAGTGGTAAATAATGCCAAGATCAGATTCAATATATTGATGATTGTTGGTGTGAACAGTGGAAAGATCAATAATAGAATTTATGAAGGATGCATCAATTATGGGTTAATGTGCAAGCTGAATTGAAATCTCTGCATGGTTTATCAAAGTAATATCAATTGGTGTTTAGGTACAAGAAGCATGCCTATCAACAGAATATCAAGTGTTGTCATAGAGCAGTAGTATGATACAAGTCCTCGGGATCAAAGAACTATGGCAAGAATGCATCAAGGTAAAATTCCCAGGGTTATCTGCATTCAGCATGAAAAGGGAAGTAGCAGTGCTAAAGGATCAGTATCTGATTTACACTTGAAGTAGTATATTGAGCACCGAAGCAATATCTTTTTCTATATATAATTTCATGCCTTCCTGAAGTTGGTACATGTATATCTTCAAGGCCTCTTTTTTAAAAAGATCAGTTACAAAACTGTGTGAAGTCTGTTTGCTGAGTTTTCAATTAAACATCTTGAATATGCTTTTGTGGAAGTTCATTCTGATAGAACAGTCAAAGTATCTGAAGAATAAAGGACTAGCTGTGATTACCATCTGAAGCTCAAAAGTTTTTTTTAAAATCATCTAAATCCTACTTCAGCACAAAGGATTTACTGGTAATCCACCTTTAAAGAGAGATTTATCATTGACATACATACCTCCTCATGTCATAAAGAAAACTGCATGATTGATAAATAAGACTGACCAATACATTGAAGGATTTGTTTTGAAAGTACAGTGTGCAAGAAGTAAAAGTCATTTGGTCTCTTATATTGAAAGATATTGCCTAATCTCACAATAAGTTGTAAACTCTGGTTTGATTCATTGTTCACAACAGCAACAAGGACCTTTCAGTCTTTAAGTGTATTATCCTTGTCAGCATTCTAGCTCAGATTACAAACAACAGGTAGTACAGGTGAACCACAGCAACAAAAAATATATTGGCATCATAACAACTGAACAGATGTTGTCTACAGATGTGTATTGCAGAAGAAGACTTATCTCATCTACAATCTTCCTCAACAGAAATATATTGGCGCACTACATCAGATATAGACTGAAGTATAGTTGAAGCAAGCCTGATATGTCACTTGGAGCATTCACAATCTTTAAGTCTTGATCCAATAATGCATCTCTTATTATACAAGTCTGATTATATATGGCTGTCATCACCTACTCTCTATACAAGTGCAAGGAGTCTATGCTTTGGAATGGTATCGACTTAATGTGTATAGACAAGTTCAATAATCCCCAAAAGTGTTCTCTCAACAACTCTTTTACACCAGTTTGGAGCAGCAGGGTACAAATTCAGAAGAAGAAGATCTAAACACAAATCAGAGAGAAGAAATGCAAACACAGAATCTACACTGAGAAATGTGCAACCCTTTGCCATTGATGTCAAAGGGGGAGGAAAAGCAGGTAATAGAAGAAAGGGTCTTCTAAAAGAAGCTAGGCAAAGGAAGACTTGGAGGAAGCATTGGATTATCGGTGGATGTGTTGCCATCAATGCCAAAGGGGGAGACTGTTGGAAATGTTGTCATTGATGGCAAAGGAGATGACAAAGGAGGAGCACATGAAATATGAAGCTGAGGTAGTTTTAGAAGGGTTAGTTGATTGGATATCTGGAAGGGCAACAAAGACATCAGAGGAAATAGAGGCAAAGGAGATGGCAAAAGGGAGAGCTGCTAGGGAGAGACAAGGTAATAAATTGAGGGACCAATTGAATATCTGGCCAAGACCAGGAGGGTTTTGTAGTTGATTTCATTTGTATATGTTGATGAAGAACTGTGGAATTGTGTTAAGTATGGTTGAGTAAATCTGAGTAAAGGGATGATAGATTCAATTTCTGTAAAAGCACGAGACAACAAATCAATAAAGGATGTAATTCTGTATGGTGGATTCGATAGGGTTGATCTGCTTACTGAAGGATGAAATTGAATGGACATCTGATCGCAGAGCATGTTTTCTAGAATATATATGACCTGTGTGGCCAATTTAATAATGGGCAGAGGATAACTACGGTGCTCGGAGAGGAACGAAACCATTGTTGCAGAGTTAGGGATTGATATAGCATATCCCCGTTTGAAATTATATGTGTATTGACTGATTTAATTCTTGTGTGGAATGCCCTGAATCTCTGTAATGGAGTCGAATGATGTCCTGTGTAATTGGAAGGCTTGAATGGTACTTTGTATTTGATGAGGGAGTTGATGTTATTTCTGGGTATTGAATATGTATATGCGTTCTTAAATAAGAGTAACTGATTTCGGTGTCGTTGAGTTCGAATCCAATAAGTCAAGGTATGAGAATCAGTGTGATGACTCCATGCTGAGGGCTACTGTTAAGATACGATTGTTGGGTGATGCCGATGTGAATCTTTGGGTGAGTGCTTATACTCCTGAATGCTCGCAGATGTATCCAGTTTGTGGCTATATCAAAGGTATGACTATCTTGTGTGAAGAGGCCTATCGCATCAAGAATCCTCTCTGAAGTTGGTGTGAACCACCGTGGACACCTATGAAGCTCTGTTGGAAGAGCGAGTCACGGACGTGTTCTAGGTATACAGGGCATATTAGCTCTGTCTATCAAAGTAATAGTGTGTTTCGCGTATGAAGGGTGTTCCTGTTGAATGCAAGAAACCCGAGTTGAATAGTCTATAAGGATTCCATCGGAACTATATAACAACATTGCGGTTAGATGAACTGACGTTATAACGCAGAGAAATGGTTTGGCGTTAGTAACCAGATCAAGGAAAGACGTGGAACCTTGAGCGAAGGAGAGGAACCACGAGCGGAATGAACAGTGAAGGGGGTTTTCGGTTTTCATCGCACCGCTTTCGTCGGGCAAGCGGTATTTATGAAATCGGAGCGATTCCATAGGATGGGCGACACGCGTCCCTGAACGAATCTACGAAACCACTCTCATTGCGCGCCATTGCGCGTTATCGTCCGTGCATCTTCGCCGAGCGATATCCGTCAGATCGGTGTTGGCTGTGTGATATGTTATTAACCGTCAATTGAAGAAATGCATTAACAAGTGGGCTCCATAGAATATGTATGTATTATAATATGCATCGGGATTGATATGAAGGTTTAATATGGTGGATTAATGTAGATATTTATGTGCGATGGGGCTTCCTTTATTCAATTTATTATAAAGTGGGCTATCACATTCTACGCAGTGGCCACCATATAATACATTTTATTATAAAGGTTGAAGGTTGACCTAAATTCTTATTTCATATAAATGAAATAATGTTTGATGTTATAAAGGTTATAAAATTTTTGATTGGGGAGCAGATGTTTGTTTTATTAATAAGTCAAAGCTTTTCTTGTAAATATGGAACCAAAGGTTAAATTGTTGATGGTTCATGATAAATATTGTGAGTCATGATATATCCGTGTTGGTAAATGAGTTTTATAAAATGCTGAGAGTTATTAAGAGGCAGTTGTACATACATTAGTTATATAACTGCAATAAACAGGGAACTGAATAAAAGAGAAAATTAAAAAGAGAGTGGAGTGGGATGAATGTGTATGGAAAAGGAAAAATAAGAGGAGAGCGTGCAGAGATGAAAATTCGGTGAACAAGAATATGTACAGGAATGAATTTGATAGGTGAATAAGCACAAAAAATGGTAAATATGAAAAAGACAGTGAACAAAGTATGCAGTACAGGTGCATGACTTCTATAAAAGGGACAAAACCAGCAATCCAGGGGCTGAGTGAAGTTTATATACTGTAACTGAAAATGTAAATGTTTTATTTGTTTTATATTGTTTGTGATGCAAAGGCAAGTATCCTAAGGAAAAGAAAAATCCCACTGTAACATGGAAATTCCTACATATTGTTATAATTTTAAATGAGTTGGACAAAAGAAATGAGAAGGTAGAAGGCAAAAAGTCAGCACTATTCACTTCAAATTCCCTGAGGAATGTAAAAAGTCATGTGATGAACTCTATATATAATATCAACTTGATATGCATAAAGGAGGTTAGAGAGAGTGAATATAGAGAATGTAGAGTATGGAATTGAGGCAGAGAGGATAAGAAGAAGGAGGAGCAGAACGAGATGCTGTGAAAAGTCAGAGAATGCAGAAATGTACAATTGAGGCAAAGTAGAAGGAGAAGTTGAGTAAAGAAGAAGGAGGAGTCGATAGTGAATTTGAGAAGATGCAGAAATGATATAAGGACGAATATGAGGACTGTTGAACAATAGAAGAGAAGGTATAGAACAAAGCTGATATCCAAGGTAGATCAACAAGTGTTTTTCTTTTGAAAGAGTAAGGAAGTTGGAGCTTCCCTATCAAGTTGTAGCTTGATATATGTCAGTTGTAGCTGACTGAGGTATGAGCCTCCAGTAGGTTGGTGCATGCAGAAAATAGATGGGAGTTGGTGCTTCCACATCAAGTTGTAGCTTGATAAAATGTCAGTTGTAGTTGAATGGGGTTGGAGCCTCCTGTAGGTTGGTGCCTGCAGAAAATTGATGGGAGTTGGAGCTTCCTTGCAGGTTGTAGCTTGCAGAATTGAGGTAGGAGCCTCCTGTAGGTTGGTGCCTACAGAAAATCAGTGGTGAGAGGGAGTTGGAGCTTGCCTTTGCATCACAACAATAATAAGATGTGGTTTTCTCCCTTTATGGGTTTCCACTTATATCTGGTGTCTCTGTGCATGATTTTTATGTGTTGATCTGGTTTATATCATCTGCTTAATACTTTCTGCTCTCATATTGTGCCTACTGTTACATTATATTAATGCTTGCCGCTCACAGTCTAAGAATACTCACATGTTAAGTTGAACATGAAGTGAAGGTGTAAACAAGTGTTAATGAAAAAGTTTTAAAAGTCCTTGAATGTGTTAAACTGATTCACCCCCCCGCTCAGTTAAACTAAGGGTTCAACACTTATCTTACTTCCAGCTCCCTTTACGATACGAAAATGGTACCAAGTTGTTGACTTCTTTCCGTCAATCATCAACGACCCGCCTCTCCGATCATGTTCAGGAATGGCAAACACGAAAGAGCCTATGTCGAGCTTCTACCTTCAACGATTGTGTCTATATGGATTGGTTTCTTAGATCTCTCTTACCTTCCATTAGCAAAGATTTCGCCTCTCAATTTCGTCAAACTGAAGAAGCTGCCCTCCAAATAGCCTTGAAATATGACATAATCTATGCTCAATCCAGCTATGTTTATACCATCCTTCCTGACCTCCCCAGACCCGATGGTGCTAATGCCCTGGGGGAATATCATTCTGCCGACGGTATCATTGGAGCCCTCTTTCATCCATATGCTCAACCTCCCATGGGCTATGATCTCCCTCCAGGAGGGGCCAGCACCTCTAGAAATTTTCCCCCTCCAGGTAGCATGTCTCCAGGATATGACATCCCTCATCCTTTTGCCCAACCTCCTGCTTACATTAATGTTTCCCACCCTTACCATTATCCTTATCCACAGCCTGGTGCCCCCACTCCTCCGAAATTTTCACCTCCACCTCCCTTGCCTTCTCAACCCCAGCAACAACAACTACCACCACCTCTGGGACAAGTATTTGCACAGCAGGCATGACTAACCCTCCTTCTTCTCAAAGGAAGAGGAAAGGCAATCAAAATAATTATTCCCCTGGTACTCGTTGACCTAATCCTCAAGGTATTGACTCTAACACTGCTAACCAACAACAGGGCACTCAGCCCAAGCTCGACAGGCCTATTCATACAAATAAGCCTTGTTCATGCTGTGGTGTTTACGATCACTACACTCATGATTTTCCCCTTTTACCATAGATGCGGTAGATGTGGGAGTCTCAAGCCACATTGCGAGGACAACATGCCCCTCCTACTACCCCACCCAATGCAGCTACTTCTCAACTGGCTATGTTTACCGATCCTTTCCCTTAGCAAGGATTCATGGCTACCCAACCACCTCACGGACCGGTAGCCACTCAACCTTCCCCTTATGGTTCCTCTGATTACCAGATCCTCATGATGAACTCTGATACCCCTTTACCTATCGACCTTAGCCTTCAAACTCGGTCCCCTCAGTACCCCAAGCCTTCCGCTTCGTCTGTCCCCGAGTCACCCTCTTCAGGTTCTACCGAGCCTCTTTCAACATCCAATGGTCCCTTACATATCCCTCAACCTAAAGTTGAGGTTCATACCAAGAATCCTAAGGGACCATTACGCCAAAATGATGCTTCTGGTAGAGCTACTCATTCCTATAGCATAGTAGATGATTTGGCACAATCCCCTGTTGCCATTTCCATACTGGAACTCCTCCAGTTGTTCCCTTCTCAAAAGAAGGCTCTACTATCTACCGTGGGCACTGTAGATCCTAATGATGACCAATTGATTGTTTTCGACACCCATCAATTAGAGCATCCTCCTCTCCCTGCTTCCGTTGCCTTCCAAATCCTAGTCAAAATCTGGAATGCTAACGTTTCTTGATCCATCACTGAAGAGGGGGCATGCACTTGTGTGATGCCTACTTCAGTTTGGAAGCAACTTGGCTCTCCTGAGTTGGCCCCTTCGACGATTACTCTTCAAGCATGGGATGGCCACGCCTCCCAGCCCATTGGACTATTCCGCAATTGTCGTATTACTCTTATAGGCAAGACTGTCTGTGTTGATGTTGAAGTCATCGATTCCCCTCTTGATTAAAACATTCTTTTGGGGCGTAGCTACAATTATGCCATGTTTGTTGTCCCTTTCTCTATTCACTGCAAGATGTCTTTCCTTCATAATGGAAATATAGTCACTATTGACTAGTTGACATACCATGAGCCAAAATCTCAAACCTCCCCTAAGACGACCATCTCTTCTATCACCAATAAGAAAATTGTAAATTCTTTGAACAGTGTCTCCCTTGGAGTCTAAAAATACTCCTCTTTGTTTGGAACCTTCCCTGGTCTTCCTCCACCTCCTTTCTCTGATCCCAGCATATCGAATGTTTGCATGATGCAATCATCTCGGGCTGCCCTTAAGCAACCCGCTTCGGCTAGTCAGAAACCTCAACCCCATCATCGCCCACTGCAACTTGCTCCTAGCCCTTCATCTTAGCCAACCGGACCTCCTCCTCCTATCCCTTCTCCTATAGCTAGTACCCATGATCCCTTTTATCCTCCTGGGTCAGTTCCACCAGGCCTCAACCATCTTGGATCCATCCCTCCTGTTCATCACCCCGCTGGTCAGATACCTTTCCTTGCTCCCCCTCCTGGAGTTTATTCGATTCCCATCATGGGCACCTTTTCTCTCCCTAACCTGACCCTGGGCATACCCGTATGGTACCTTGACCCTCCAACCGCTACCCCACCACGTCACCCCAAACCATACCTTGCTTTGACACTGGTTCAACCAGTTCCCCTAGCTTCTTCCATTGCTACAGTGCCGCCAGCACCTCAAAAGGACCCTTCTCCTATTGTGACAGCTATAGGAAAGAATGTCAAAGCTTGCAAGGGGGCATCCAAAGACAAGGCCACCCCAACTGACCCTACCCCTCCTCCACCTGCCAAGCCTTGCACCTTGTGTGATGTCGTCGGTCATGCCACCCTTAATTTTCCTGAGTTTCCCCATATTAAACCCATGGTTAAAATCGCGTTCCCTGAGTCTACGGTCCCTGAACCCTCTACTTCCTCCTCGTCCGCAGCCAAGAACCCAAAGACTATTTGCACCAAAAAACCCTATGCTCTGTGTGGTGTCCATGGCCATTATTTCCACCATTGTCCCAACCTGACGCATTACCGCACCTCTTTATAGGTTGTTCGAGAGTACAAGATTGAAAAAAATCAATCTGCCTCTCCCATACTTGCGTAGTATGCTTCAGGTTAGCTTGAGGATCCCCTCGCTACCATTGACATTCCCCCCTGATGTTGAGATGATGGAACCTGCCGCCCCCATCCTCTACCTATCATCATTCGTGCGACCCTCGGAGTGCATTCCCTCAAACCCCCTCCTTTTGTTTCGCTTGTCCTCCCTTCAACGACATTCTTGGGCTCCACATCATTTGACCATATTTTTACCTGTTCTTTTGTCATCCCCTATGATGATCCATATGTGAGCCTCTCTTCCCATGCTGATGATTTAGGTAGCTTTGCAGCGTCATGTGGTTTCCATATCCTCATTTTTCCTGCCCATAAATAGAATCAAACTATCTGCATCTTTGTTGACCTTCGCAGCATGAGCACCCGCTACACTTCCCGTAGCCCTTACACACCACCCTCTAGTCAGTATATGAGTCATAGTCATCCTACCCAAACCATCCCTCTCCCAGTTGCTGTTCGATGTCTACTTTGTACTCATGCTACAACCATTGTTCTTCCCCCTCCCATTTATTGTCTTGTGACACTATTCAACAAGACCTCCCATCCACACCCTATATCGGTTATGCTGATGGTGCAAGTCGCTATTCTCGGAATCTAGCTTCGACAGGTTGGGCCATCTTCACCCCCTTGCACACACTTGTTCTCTCGAACGGGGTCTGCATTGGTATTGCCACCAATAATGAGGCTGAATATGATGCAGTGCGTGGCCTCTTAGTCGATGCCCTTTCCCATCGCATCCTCTGTCTGCATGTTTGTTTAGATTCCCTGCTTCTTATCATGCAACTAAATGGTCTCTATCATGTGCATAATCCTATCCTTTTTAGACGATAGTTACGAGTGAAGCTTTTGATAAGTGAATTTGAAATCATTACTTTCAGTCATGTACCTAGAGAAAAAAATCATTTCATAGATAGCATTTCAAACCATGTTCTAGATTGGCATTTATCACACACAAGACAATAACATTAAAATCATCAAAATGATGCATATCCATAATATATATGTCATATAACATGTTTTAGAGTCCATCTACTCTGATACATATAACATGCCCATAGCATGTTACCAAAAACTCAAAACTGGGGGCAGCATTTGCCCCTACATACACACTAGTGGGCACCACCTGCCCCACACCTAATCACTATCTGGAGGATCCCGAGCCAATGTCTCTACTCCCAAAGCTTGTAGATCGTGCATCCCCTGACCGGCTATTCCCATGCGCCGCATGACCCCTCGCCATTCCGAGGGTAGACCAATACATAGCTCTATGTACTGGTCATCTAAGTCGTGCCAATCACGCTCTGAAACACTAGTCAGTAGCCCCTCACATCTATGACGGATTTCCTCCAGGAGGGCGGCCACATCCTCATTCTGTGCCACTCTCAATCCACTAGGGCCTGTAGCTCCTGATGCTGCAGGTCGTCCCATATATCTGGCCCGTTTTACTGGAGGTATATCTGCATACCATAAGTACACAAATCAGTACCATATATACTATTCAAAAACTTTAACATGCACATAAAAGATTAGTAACCTTTCACTTACCATCGGGCCCCGATACTCGACCAGGCGGAAGTGGCAAGTCCGGATCCCCACAATAACTCATCCCACTATAGAGATAATCGTCTATGTACAATGACATCTGATCCCAATGGGCAAAGAACTCAGGTCATAACACCCGTCCGACCACCCCTCCTCCTCCTCTACATAGTAGTCTCCCCCACTGGCACATCTTGGGCTCTCTCGGGCCCCCATCTGGGAGTTGTATACGAGGTCGCAAGGTTGAGATCTTCTCAAAAAATAAGGAGCACAATAAAATCCAATACACACAATCATGATTCACTTGCCGCTTGCAAAGTAACAGTTGTCATTTCAACGACACAAAAATCATCTCGGCCCACCCATAGTAGGTCTCGCTCAACACCTTCTCCACAATCATCATCTGCCCCCCAGTGATGTGATGGAGCGCCTCGTTGCCCAGGATCTACAGCACTACTACAGCCACTGTACGGGTCTCTAGTCTCTCTAGGTTCCCAATCGGTATCTAAGTCCTGTTGACTTGGAAGCCTAGTCGACAATGTCGCTCCACAAAATCCATGATTTTATGCCCCCATGGTAACACTGGCTGTGTATTTCCCACCATCCTAGTGGTGGGGGACCAGTCAGGAAATACAGATCCTAGACTGTCAACTCAATCCTCTGCCCCTGCACTATAAATACCTTATGATCTGGATCCCAATAACTGACATTTCGGGCCAACAAGGGATCCTCAGCTCTCATCAGAGGGTTCTCCATAAATTTCATAACCCCAAACCTGGCCAGTACACGATGGACACCCTAATCTGTTTAGATCTCCGACCGTAATGTACCCAAGTCTCTCTCTCCAGATGATCCATATATCTGCCATATCTGCACAAAAAACATCATCTTTGTCAGTATACATATAGGAAAAACTGTATCCAACTACAAAAATCCAAATCTCAGCCCCAAAACAGCACTAAAACCCCCTCCATCTGACAGGTCGCACTTTTTCGCCAAATCCTAGGATAGGTTGCACTCTTTTTCTCAAAACCTACTTCCCAGGTCACAGTTTTTGGCCCAAAAAGTGCGACTCGGCTGTAGATATGAAGGAGGGGTTGTTCCTGAGATTTAGGCCCCTAATCTAAACTTTCAATCCATCAAAAAGAAAGAGTAGGGTTAGGCCTCTTACCTGCAACTGACGGATCTCGATTCCAACGGCCGGTTTGTCTGCTACGATCGCCGCAAGATTTAGGTCCTTCTCTCCTCTCTACATCCACCACAGCAACATAAGAAAATGAGTGACTTTGGAGGGAAAATTCCTTATTAGAAGGGAAACCCTCGCTTTTTTTTCACCTGCTGCGGCCAAACCGTAGCTGAGTTTGAAAAACCGTCTGCACCATTGGAAAGCTCTGGCCGAGCCCTAAAATGGGCATCTGTTACTTTTTCGTGATTTGATACTTCACTACGACACATTTTTTCCAAGAAGGGTCACTTCACCTCTCCTCAAAATTGGATTTCATCACTTACAACACTTGTACTTGGGGCAGCACCTTGCCTCCATACTTTTCCTTGTTCCTGTTGATTTTCGTCATGAGCTACCATCTTGTACTCATGTTTTCATGTTCCCCCATTGGACCTTTACTGTGTGGTATCACCATTAAGTCTCCCTTGTTTAGAGCATCCAATTTGAGTCACCATTACATTCATGGAGTCTATCCTGAGTCCCGTTATATCCCACCATAGTCCTCCATCCTTCATCGCTTGGTCCCTCTCTCGTGTCGCACATTATGGCCTTTCAGTCCCATTGTCCCCTATCCCTCATGATCTTGTGTCAGTCACTGCTAGGTCATCCATGCCTTTTATGCTCTAACAAGGGAAGTAATTCATTCGCTACTCAGTACCCCCCATTTCATCATCATCATTGGTGTCAGTCTGTCCATCACTCTACTATTTTCTCTTGTGCCTTAGTTGAGGATCCATTATTGCCTCACCTATGGCGGACCTCCTTCTGTCGACATCATCTCATTCATTCCAGAAGACAAGTCTAGATGGTGGTGTACCTTAGTTCCAAATTCCACTCTTTTTTGGTACCTCGGATCAGGCAAATGGACTCCTTATTTCCCTTTTACTTGATTGTTTCTTCGCTCCATCTCCTTTTAGCATGATTGAGATCCGTATACTTGATGGTCCAGTGATGTAGCAGCTGATATCAGTGATTCCTGGGTGTGTGTGAGATGTCTCAGCCCTCATGAGGGGGTGGCCCTATAGGTAGCCCCCCACATGCCCAGATGACCTCTTCATCGTAGCCTTCGATGTAGCTCCAT
This sequence comes from Pinus albicaulis, assembly GCA_034641835.2. Classification (NCBI taxonomy): domain Eukaryota; kingdom Viridiplantae; phylum Streptophyta; class Pinopsida; order Pinales; family Pinaceae; genus Pinus; species Pinus albicaulis. The sequence goes on from CM076574.1 coordinate 693,383,418, forward strand.
ATATTTTATGATGTCGGCCTTAGACGCTTGGAGAACCTCTTTGATTTGCATGTATTGGTCATATTTTGTGAGCCCTTCCTTGTTTATAGAGGCATTTGGGTTGTATTTCTATCTCACGTACTCAAATATTATTGTAAAAGTCTTGGCTATTATCCCAGACACAACATGTATGTGGGATTCATCATTATCTCTTTTTATCTGGCTCATGTTTATGCCAGCCTGTAATTTATGGTTCTCTCCCTTGTTTACTGGACACACTATTATTTTGTACTTTGTCTCAGCGGGCATAGGTATGCCTCCCCCGCTACCTTTAGCACACGTACCCACTCATAAAAAGAGACTTGTTGCACCTGTAAGTCTTGCCTCCTTAGGGTCTAGTTCTTCAGCACATTAGTCTACCTTACATTTCTCTCTCTGACTTCCCTTTTGATGTCTAGTAATTGAGTTCTTACAATGTACTTCGGTCATACAATTTTCTCCTAACACTCGCACATTGGGGGAAAATCTGTTACACCATTTTTTGTTCATCTAACCTATTATCATTAGATGGACCCAAGTACACCATGTAAGACCAATTTTACCCTAAGTAAAATTTCTTTCACTATGTAAAATAACTTAATAAAACACATTTATTAGGTTGTTTATGGTCTAAACAGGAAACCCCAAAGTAAAAAAATATATATTTTTTATTTTCCTCTTGGGATAATTAATTAAACAATAATTTAATTATTGTTACGGATTATATTTAACCCAAAACAAGGAAATTAATTAGATAAATCCTTATTTATCTTATTATTTTCTAGGAATAATTATTTAAATCTTATTTAAATAATATTCCTTGTTAAATATGACTAAATAATTTACAAATAATTAAATAAATCATTTATTTATTTATTATTTACAAATAAATGGATTTGAGCCAAGTCAAATACCTTTTCCCTCCAATAAATATAATAAAATATTCCATAAAAGGTGGATCTAGATTTGGCTAATATTATTTTAATCATGCACCAAGATCTAGAATTACCTAATATTTTGTTATAAATAGAAGGGGTTTCCCATTCATTTGTCACCTTTTTTTTCCTATGAGATCACTCTGGATCTTTAATTTTGGTCTGACTTTGAGCCATTATCATTGTCATATTTTCTATCTTTTCATTCTGAGCTCCCTTTGAGTTCTATATTTTGTATGGGTTTTCTACACCAACACAAGAGAGAAATATTAGATCTAAAATTCTAAGGACTTTCAAGAACCCATTCCATTGAGGAGAACTAGGGAATGTTATAACTGCAAACAAATGTTACCACAAAGAGGTGATGCAATGGAGAATGATCAACATGGAATGCTAGACCTAACAAGGCATATCTGATAGGCTCTATATGATGCTCAAGGCAATGGCCACTACTACAAATTCCTGGCTCCAATACTACTATTGGGCTCATGATAATGCAAGATATGTTTAGGATAAACATGATATTGTATAATATTAAACATATATAAATATAAAGACAATTACATGTGACATTTGGATTATCCTTCCAAGGTCCATTGGGATTGAGTCAAAGTGATGGTCATGTTCCTCCACACCAACCCTAACAGATTAGGTGTCAAACAAATATAAATAAATAAACAAACAAGCCAAATAAAAGATAACTAACTACATATGTACATAATCCAACCTGAATTCAATAAATCATTGAATGTTTATCTTTGTTTTATCTCTTGAAATTTGCTAGTTCTAGGAACATTCATTTGTTTCCCATGATGGGTGATTTATCTTCAGTGATAAGGAGTATGAAGGATGAATCTCCCCTGATAAATATTAATCTAATGGCTATTTTCCATCTTGTTAGATAAATTTCATGTGGTTTTGACCTACTATATTTCCTCCACATATACAGAGAACGCGACAGGATTACTGATATATTATGAAAGGAGGGTTTAATTCTCCCAATGAATTCATACTAGTTGATTTCATTCAAGGGTGGTACAAAGTTCATACATTTTATATTATAGATGTTCCTCTAATTTCTTGACATTGATTCTTCTCAAACAATGAACAAACATTTTTGCAGTTGATCTCTAAAATAAGCTTTTATTCATTGTTTTATGTAAATATAATTTCTTTTTAAAATTTTTTATCACATTGGTAATCCAACACTTCAATTGTAATCTTAACACCCATTTTTTCACTTTGTATCTAGGAATATTAAAGCCTACAGCTAGTGTATGCCTAAGGAAATGATTATGGAACAAAGTCTACACTGATGTACTTTCTTTGTCAATTCTATGGAACAAAGGAAATTATTTATTTTGCATGGGTCAGAAGTTGGATTAGAGTAAGCTAGATCAAAGTATTCCATGGAAAAAAACAAATTACCTGCTTTGCATGGCTCAGAAGCTAATTAGAGTAAGCTGGATTAGATATTGGCTTCTCCTTGGTTGTTTAGTTTCCTTGCAGAATTTTTTTTCATGCGTTGAGAATGCATCCACCAATACAGATAATAGTAACAACTGTATTTCTAACCATAGTAACGAAGCTCACTTGTTTAATTTGGACTTGTCTCAAACTTTTCACGGCTCATAAAATGAGCCATTTTAACTTGTGTGTGAGCTGAACTTGCTTCATGTGAGTCTAACTCACTAGCAGTAAATTTCACTTGCAAACACTTGTTACTAGTTAGCTTGAACGCTGACTGGCAAGTGAGTGTTAATTTTTTTTTAATTGTTCGGTGAGATTGACTCATGAGTCCGATGAACTACAATTTTGGTTCATGCCATTATAAAAATCGAACAAAAAATACCCATTCTACTCAGATTTTTGGCAGGATCTTCTGTAGGTTGTCTTTCATGTTTTTTTCTAGGAACTTGTAAACCTATGAAAGAGGAGTAGAGAAAGAAATTTTTTAAGAAAAAAAGAAATAAAAAAGTGGCATATTTACAATTTAAACAATATTTACCATGGAAACCCAAAATGGGCAAACCAGCTAAAGAGACAACACACTTGCTGGCTAGGAAAAGTACCTACCTAGAAGGAGAACTAGACACTTGGAGGAGGAAATTTGATCTTTTGAGTTTGGGACCATGCGATATGATGTACATGGTGTATGCATGAACCCTTGGTCGGTCCATGATGGACATGCACATCTGGAGGTAGCTTTCTCTTGATTTGTTATACCTCGAGTCCATGCTTGAGTGGCTTTATTCTTTGGAGAACTGGAGACCTTATGACAACATGTTTCTTTTATGGCTTGTGATCTTGTGACAACATATCTGAGTTATTCTATGCCTTGAGCGAAGTTTGTGGAACATATCTGAGTTCATCTATGGTTTGATCCAAGTTCAGTGGTGACTAGACCAAAGTGTTGTGGCTTGATCTAGGTCTGTGGTATATATATATTAGAGATCAGTGAAGACTAGACTGAAGTCTTATGATAGTTGATCATCTGTAGCTTAGACCCAAATCTGTGGTCTTGTTCTAAGTCTGTAATATTGGTTCGAGATCTATACCATCTATACAAGGTATGTCAAGGAGGCCTAAAACCTATATTTATCTCTGATCTACATTTCTATCATCATATCAGTCCAATATCTATTCATTGTTTGAATTCCGATCTTAAGAAAAGGTGTATTCAATCTTGTTTCCTTGTGGCATGATGGGAGGATCAACCTTTCCTTGGTGATCTTTGTTGGACATTTAGTTGTGAATACTTAACACTTGTGGCAGCCTTCATGGGTCACTAAAGTCCTTGTCTTGATGTATTGTTGAAGAATCAATTCAAATGCTTAAATTATAATGTAATCTGCTTTAAATTTTTCATATTCATGATATGTTTTTGTATGAAAAATTGTGAAACCAAAAGCAACACAACTAGATCATTATTTGGCACCACCTACACATGACAATGACCCAAACAGTTACATATTCAATTTTGACTGGATAAAAATATCACGGTCATTCAGAAAATTTCCTCACCATGTTTCTCTCAAGAGAAATGCACCTTTCCATAGCAGCCATTGCTGAGCCTGATGCCATCTCCAGTACCTAAAATTGTGCACTACAATTCCCATACACTTTTCTATGACCTCCACTCGTACCAACCCCTGCTCTTGAATAATTTTCAATTTAATTTGCAGTGTCAATTTTTTCTGAAAAAGAATTGAAAGAAAGAAAATATTATATTAATTTTCAATGGTAGCCAAAACCAGTTAATGTGACTAATTAAGTAGAAGTAAACGATTGAACCTCAATGTTTTCCCAATGATCACACGTGTTGAAAAATGTTTATCTGGCCAAATATCTTTGTATTGGACCTTGTTTCAACTCAATAGTTGTAAATAAGGATAGTAGAAAAAAACTTTCTACACTCATAATAGGAAAGCAAAGATAGAAATCACCAGCCTTTAAGATATGAAAAAAAAAACTAAGAATATGACAATTTTGATGCAAATTAATTTGGATGACACAACCTTTATCCAGGTTTCTCTGCTAATGAACCAACACGCATAAAAAATGGTTACCCAGATGGCTGCATGGATGGGATTTAACGCATATCCAATATTTTAGATAAAATATTTGGGTGAATAAACAAGTGATTTCTTGACTTGGATGAAGATTTAAGGGGATGTTAAATGATAGTTGCATAAGTTTACAACAACAGTACCACGTTGTGCAGTTCACTTTGAAATGGAACTAATGATGATCTAGTAGAGTGGCCACCAAGAAAGGTTCCCAGAGACTATGGATGGAGAAGATATTGTAATCAGCTACAAGTTTGTGTTGAACTAGGCGATAAAAAACTATTTATTGAGTAGCTCATATTTGAAGGGAGATGTTGGAGCAAAAAAAATCAAGTAAGGCTATAGCCATAATAACATGCTATGCAGTTCACTTTGAAATGTAAGTGATGATGAACCAGCAGAGTGGCCACCAAGAATAGGTCACAGAGACTGTGGATAGAGAGGATATTGTAATCAGCTACAAGTTTGTGTTGAACGAGGTGATAAACAAATCTTTATTAAGTAACTCATATTTGAAGGGAGATGTTGGAGGAAAAAACATCATGCCTTCTCCAGTACCTAACATTTTTCACTACAATACCCATACACTTTGCTATGAACCCCACCCCTACTAACCCCTTCTCTTGAAAATTATGAAACCTTTCAGTTTAAGTTGCAGTGTTAATTTTTTTTGAAAAAAAGTTGAAAGAAAGAAAATATTATATTAATTTTCAATGGTATCCAAAACTAGTTAATGTGACTATTTAAGTAGAAGTAACCAATTGAACCTCGAAGCTTTCCCAATGATCAAAAGTGTTGAAAAATGTTTATTTGGCCAAGTATCTTGGTGTTGTACCTAGTGCTCAATAGTTGTAAATATGGACAACAGACAACAACTTTATACACTCATGATAGGAAAAGAAGAGATAGAAATCACCAGCCTTTAAGATATGAAAAAAAAATGAAGAAACTAAAAATTTTGATGCAAATAAATTTGGATGACACAACTTGTATCTAGGTGACTCTCTTAATGAACCAACAAGCATAACAACTAATTACCCAGATCGCTTCATGAATGTGATTTAACCCATATCCAATCTTTTAGATAAAGTTTTCGGTGAATAATCAAGTGATTTCTTGACTTGGATGAACATTTAAGGGGATGTTCAATGATAGTTGCGTAAGTAAGTTTACAGCCAAAACAAAATGTTGTGGATTTCACTTTGAAATGTAAGTGATGAGGAACCAGCTGAGTGGCCACCAAGAATAGTTCCTAGAGACTACATATGGAGAATATATTCTAATCAGCTACAAGTTTGTGTTGAATGAGTTGATATTCTATCTCTGTATAAGTTCAACGAAAGATATTATGTCCTGGTATAAGTTCATGTTAGATGCATCTTATGATTTATTTTTCTTTCCTGGAAGAAATACTTCTTCAATGTGGGTTTTCTGTAGATCAAACATTATCCGAATAATGCTTTATCAACTATTTAAAATTTTAAAGAGGGTACAACAGAAAACACAACAAAATGATAACATAATTTTTGAGGTAAAATTTATTGAGTTGAGGCTTCTAAAAATGAGTCTAAGGAGGTAAAATGTATTAAGTTGAGGCTTCTAAAAATGAGAGTTCTTGTTTTAGAGACTGATTTCTATAATTTTGAATTCATGGGAAAATTAACAATCACTCATTTATATTATTCAGAATAAACAGTTAAAGGTACTAGCCAATCATTGTGAGTTACAGTTCTCTCGTTGGTGCATTTTTGAGGGTTGATGAAAGTAAGCTAGCCTCTGAAAAAATCAACAAGATATTTAAAAAGAACTTATATCCTTGTCAACTAAGCTTGCTTTGATAAATGGTCAACACAATTATCATGCAATGATGTGTTCATAGGGAACATGTTTTTGGTCTATGCTACATCAAGACATGCATGAAGAATAGAATTAAGTGAGCCATGTAGATGCGGGATACATCATTCATGAAGAGGATAGAATCTAGATCCACAAAAATACCTTTCTTCTTTAATTGCTACAACCCTTTGGACATGAGCTACATTTGACTCACTAGTTCTATTGTGGAGATTTCCCAATTCAAAACATTTTGCATCGAGTGATACTTGAGTATATTTTTTCTTACTAATTTGTTATTTGCAGTGTATGCTTGCTGAAATTGTTCAGAATCATCATAGAGATTCCCATTGTGAAATTTTTCATTTGTTTTATCTATGGTATCATCTTTTTTAGCCAAGTATAAAGGTCTGCAATGTTGACGCGTTTATCATCTGTTACTAAATTTTCTCTGTGATTACAACATAAATTTTTTTGAGACCTTACATGATTATTCATGATAATAAACACCAAGATCAATCGCAATTAGTACATAGTGAAAATCGGTGGCTTTTGCATTCAAAATATTATTTATTAATCATTATAATACTCGACAATCAGTTATTTATAACTTTGTTAGAACATTTGGACTGCAAACAAGCATGGTTATAGAGTACTGCAAATGGTCTAACTCACATTGAAAGAGAAATATTAGTCCTATGGTCTAACTTGCATTATAAATAAAATCCTTACCAAGAAAACATTATCTATATTTTTCATTCAGACCTCGCACCTAAACCAACGGAAGTCCCTCATGGGCATGTTTTTTGCAGTGATTCTTCTTATTAACTAATAAATATATAATTAAACAATAAAAATGAAATTCTGATAGCTACCTCTTGAGTGGGTTTAGTAGCCTTTGGAAGCTTATCCTTTGGCACAAAGCCTTAATACTGCTATTCTGAGTCCACATCAATTTCCTTTGCATCCAATTTCCTTACTTTGGGACTCTCGGACACCTGGATTCCATGCCAATCCAAAGTATTTTTTAATGTTTCTAGCATTTTTAGGTAAAAATGGATCAGCACAATCCATCTGTTCCAGAGCATCTGGCTGGAGACCTCCTATGGTTTTAGGACATTTGATTTTCTTCTGGAATTCAACTCATTTCTTCTCTCTTTCTCACTTATTTTCTTCATTGATTTTGGGGTCAAAAAGGAACTTGTCGTCTTCATTGGTGTAGCCATTATCGCCCACACCTTTGGCTTTGTCTACCTTCATGGAATCCTAAACATATAGGCTCTTGAGAGCCTCATTGTGGTTGTCAATATGTATTTTGAAGTTGTGAATAGATATGGAGGGCTTGGGATGGGCCGTTGCCCAACAATGTGGGTAATCTTGAGCAGATTATTTCTGTAGAAAGAAATAAATCATCGGACCAGAGGAAATCGGGATATGATGTACCAGAGTAGATTATTTCTGTAGAAGGGAATAAATCACTGGAATTCAACCAAATGTATCAAAGTAGACATGCAATAGGTACTCGGGATCAACTTCTTGACCTCTCGCATCCTTCCTCCAAACCTATGGTAGTATGGCCGCATCCTTCCTCCAAACCTGTGATAGTCCTTCCTCCAAACCTATGACAGTATGGCCGCATCCTTCCTCCTTCCCTGGACAAACCATGCAACTGGAGGGAAATGAACGACGGAAATTAAAACTTTTGATATTGGAAAATTTTTTACATTTTGAAATGAAATACGTGTGTTTTTTTAAGGCCACTCAAATTCCATTAAATGAAATGTGTAAGTATTTTCTTTGGGTTAATAAGGGGTTTGGGTAAATAAGTAGTATTATTTATTATAAATAATTATTAATTAGGTTAGATCTAAGACATTTATTAAAATTATTAATTATATAAAATTGTTGAATTTCTATTTCATAAACTATTATTTGAGAGGATTTTGGTTGATTTTTTAATCTAATTATGTGATATTAAAGATGAATTATGGTAACTTAAAAATAAGTTTTATGTGGTTAAAAGGGAAGTAGTAATGTTATGGTATGAATTATTATTTTCAATGAAATGTTTGGTTTAATAAGTATAACTCATCTATGGAAATTTTCCATGATGTTTAAGACGAAGTCAATATAGGAAAGGTGATACTTAAAGGATTCCCACATTCTTTAGAAATTGTATATGTATTGTTTTATAATTATTAGAGGTGGAAAATTATCCTAAGCTATAGAGCTAAGTTTGTTGCAACTTAGCTATATCTTGAACAAAAAATTGTTGTTGACTTCAAGGATATGATAGAAATTTGGTGGGTTGTAGGGTAGTCTTGTCATGAAATAAATGTAATGTAGTTACTAGGTAGGTAGGGGGAAGAATTTTGGTGGAACTTGGCCATAAATGGGACATCTATCCATGCATAATTTTTAAGAACAAATACACCTAGTGGATTATCATTGTATGGGAATCACTTTAGGATCTAGGCTACTGTGAATACACTAACTAAAGGGATATTAGTGAAACCCAAAAAAGTATTATAGGTGCTTTTATAGAAATAGGTGTTCTTGTGTTGTCAATTTTTAGGTATGGGAAAATGACAATAAAGTAGAGAAGGATTTGACCACTGGTATTTCCTATAATTTTGGTCTCATTTTTTAGCATCACCCTTCTTAAGGTAGTTGTACATTTATAATCGAGAAGAAAAATGTGAAATTAAGATGGGTTTCGATGGATCCTTTTAATTAAGAACTACTATTGGGAGGAAATATCAAAAATATTTTGGGAAGAGTATCTAGTAATGTGGCTAAAGTAAGGGTTACGCGTGCCTAAAATTTTTATGCTACTCCTCATATATAGTATTTCCCCATGGTTGTTTTAGTTATCACAGTGTGTAATGGCAATAAAAAACCAAGGGAATATCAAAGGTTTACCTAGATGTTATAGTCCTACCATAATAAAGTTACATATCTAAAGCCCACATAAAGAAAGATATCTACTTGGGATCACCATAATCCAACATGTAGACAAGGGAAGTTATCATAGGTAACAAGTCATACATGGTAGCTACAAGTTTGATATGTATCACTTTCCTTTGATCTTCCTGGTTAGGAGGTTATTTAAGTCTGTGGTATATTTTTCTTGTAATTATTTGCAAAGTGTTTACATGTGTGCTAGGTTTTGCACATTAAAGGAAATGGTTCATAATCTTATATTTTAATATGTTTCAAATTATCGAGGATTATCTTTGATATTCCTTCCTCTAAACCAACCTAAATGTACATCTTAGCGCCACTGAACATTATCTTTGGGTTCAAAATTGTATATGCATCTCCCAAATGTATTGTGACTACTCTGAAGTGGATCTTCCTTCCAATAATGAAAAGGTAAGTGTGGTAAATGGACCTAAAAAATTAATAGCATGGACAACTAGCTTCAAGTTGAAGTCAGAAGTCCATATATTGAAGTACATTCCTTTGGTGCTAAAGAAGTAGGCCCATTATGGATATTAGGTCCCTGTCCTCCTTTGTTTCACATAGAAATCCATAAAACTTGCAATCATAGAAGTAGTGGGTGAGCTTACCTTTCATTATGACATTTTAAACCCAAATGGCCATTGATTTGGGTAAGAACCAAATTTCAACGATCCACTTATCAAACCTCTTCTAATTAAAGTGAGAGCCATGGCTGGATAAGAGGAGACCTTAGGAGAGGATCCTTAGGGATATCGTCCAATTTCTTGACAAAGCATGAATTTTTAGATTTCAAGGCTTTCCCAAGGGTAGAGACAAGGGAAAAAAATTTCAATGCCTCTAGGTTTGGAGGGTGAAATTTTTTATGTATTAAGTTTAGTAGAAAATTATTTCTCTAGCATCTTTAGCTTTGGAATTTCATTTAATAAATCAAAAATATCCCCTTTATAGTTAGAATCCCTTATTATAGAGGTATTTATCCACTACCCAGACTCTGACCATGACCTCCTCGTGATGTGTTTCCTATTCTCAAGGAGGGTCGCGCCACAAGGTTATGTTCCAAACCATAAAGGTAAAATATAAACCAAAACTCAAATGCCAAGACCACTACTGCCAAGGACCTGGTCTTGACTAAAGACGAGTGCATAGAAAGACGACCTAACGTAGGGTCCCAATAAATATGAGGAAGGTTCAGTCCTGTAGAAGTGAAACACCAAAATACAGTAGGAAAATAAGCATAAATCCTAGAAACCAAATTTTTCCTCACATAATTGACTTGGACTCGATGAAACAAGCCATCAATATCGTCCCACAGGTCACAAAAACTTCTTGAGATAGGAAACGTTACCAATTTGAAGCTTTTCTTCCCCAAAATACCCCATATCATGGCGGGAGAATGGTTCATCAAATATACCAAATATTGAAAAAAATCCCCCATGCAAGAGATACAAACCAAAATCCAATGCTTAATCCCAGAATGCATGCACATCAAGGAAAGAAAAATTACATAATAGATAGAGAGAGTTCGACAATACTCATACAACCCACCAAGATAAACCTTCCTTTCCTCCCATACTTCCTGGGAGGTTCCATTACTGACACATGATGCCATCTCATAAACAACCTTCCATAGAATTATGAACTAGTATATGAATCCAGGGATAAGGGTATGCATGAAGCAAATAAATTGAACATGCCCACAACAACTGCTTATAGAGTGAGAGGTGATGTCATTTTCACCTGAGTTATGGCCTAATAAGTCACCTTTTCTATCACCTTGGAGGTTTTCGGAAGCCTGTATTCAATGTATACAAGTGAGACTCGAATCTTTGCATAAAACCATGAAGGTGTTCCATATGTTCGATGCCGGCGCCACACTTTAATTATAATAACACATCTTGCCACCTTATGCATGAGGGAGAATGTACAAGGGCCACCATCTCGCCACCCAATGTCCTTTCTCATAACTCATATGACCATGACATAGATCCTACAGATTCCCTTTCATCGGCTCTCACCCTAATCAATGGCATGTTGAAGTAATTTTGAAAAGTATAAGGTTTAAACATATTACTCACACATTTTTTTTACTTCTAATTACTTTACATGAAATTATATTACCTCATATGGACAAATAACTAAACATTAATAACATATTCATTTTGTTTTTTAATACAACTCACATATTATTATTATTATTATTATTATTATTATATATATAGGGGCATACTTACACATCACCTTAATACTAAGTGTTGAAAACGACAACACAAAATCTAAGAAAGATTTTAATTTTAATTTCCCTTGAATTATACACATCACCTTCACACTAAGTGTTGAAAACAACAACACAAAATCTAAGAAAGATTTTAATTTTAATTTCCCTTGAATTAAATTAGAAGAAAATTGTAATTCCACATCACATGACAGTTTTTATGAGTTAACTAAGTTAGAATGACTTAGTTAGTTCAATTAATTCAAGTTGAGGGTCAAACTAGAGGCATGCAAAGTGTCTCCTACTTTTTAGGGGTCCTCGTTGAGTTTATTTTGAGTTGTAATTAATTAACTTAATTTATTTTTATTTAAAATTAATTTAACTAGTTCTGTTTGTATTTTTCCAATAATCCTATCGAGTCTGCTGCCCTGTATCTCAATGGTTTTAGCCTAAAACCCAAATACGTGAGACCCTCCTTGATATTCTTTGTGGGTTATTGAAACATATTTGCAATTTGAAAAGAATTTTCATCCGTGGAGTCCGAATGTAATATTAGGGACTTTGATTTATTTTCCATCAAACTAATACCATTACCAAATCAAGAAAATATGGTAAACATGTGTGCCCATTGTAAGAGAACAACCCGCCCGAAGAACATGATGTCATCCATGAAAAAGTTATGTGAAACAGACATTGACCTACAAACCTGAACTCCCACAAAGTTTCCCGCCCTAGTAGCCTGCGAAATCTTATGGCCGAGTCCATCCATGACTAATATAAACAGTAGTGGGGATAGTGAGGACCCCTGTTTGAGCCCCTGCCCCACATTGAAGAAACCTAAAGGTAATCCATTTATGATGAAAAACAAAGAGGCAAAGTTAATTTTGGGGTCCTGTGATTTAGCAGATTGGCATACTAAATGACAAGGCAACATCAAAGCCACTTTGGAATCCTAGGATCTAGCCCTCCTAGATTTCGAGAGGGATCTCTCTATATGTGTTTTCAAAGGATATATCTTTGAGGCTTATGAGATGGTATTAGGCTAGTTATGGAGCATAAGGGATTTGTTTTTTTTGGTTGGGAATCATTAAAAGAGAAGGTCATGTGAAGTGAAGAAGGAAATAAGTGGAAGGATGTTTCGACATGGGGAGATAGGTAAAAAAATATGCTAAACCATTGGGATATGGAGTCATAAAAGGGTTTACTTGCACAACACTATAAAAGGGTTTCCAAAGGGAAAGTCATCTATATCATAACATCTTTTAAGTTGAGTTTGTGGTGTGAAACATTAAGGAGTGAGGTGAAAGAAGCAACATGTAAGAAGACAAAGGGCAGCCTAAGATCAGGTAAGGACTTTTAACCTATCCTGCTTTGACATAATCTTAGGAACAAAAAACATATAATAAAACAAAGGAAATCTAAGATTAGGTAAGGAATTTTAACCTAGCCTGCTTTTGACATGCACTCAAGGGAAAAAAACATGTAAGATAAACATAAAAAGCAACCTAAGATTAGGTAAGGACTTTTAACCAAGCCTGCTTTTGGCATACTTTTAAGGGAAATATTCAACACAACTGTTTAAGACTAAACAAGGGAGAGGGCTAACCATAGACTTCCTTGATTAGGGCTCTACTTAGCATGTAGTGAAAATATCATTCAAGAACAATAACTCAAGTTCTACTTAGCAAAAACATGGGCTCACCAACATTCCTTGACTGGTTATACTCTATTGAAATCATTCCCAAACACACATTTAGCAGAAAGCATAAAGATAAATATTTTCAGTGAGAGCTAGGGTACTTTGCAGTATATCCTACTCTATATATGTTGTTCTTTATCAGAGAATATGAACATAGTGGAAACATAAAGAAAATAACAATTACAGTGAGAATAACATCACCAATGATTTAGATCAAGATCCAGTGAATCTGCTTATCTATTGATGTGAAAAACTAGTTACATACTTTGAGTCCAATAGCTTTTTACAGTCCAATGCTTTTCTTCCCAGCCTACTATATTATAACTACTTAGAAACTCTTACTCAATAACAGTTCAGATAATTAACAATTTTCCAACCATTGAAATGAATTTTCTGTGAATAATTATAAGTGAAAAGAGGAAGAGTGTTGTAGAAATGGTAATAAATATGAATTAAGACAGAGTGGGAGAAGTGTTCGAATGCCCATTCTGCTCAATAAACATAAAATTAAATGCTTGTACCACTTCAGCTGCTTTTATTTGACTTAACCAATATAATGTTAAAATAACCCCGATACTGTCCTGGAAATATATCTCCGATCGCAGTAATCTACCTGCTTCGGGATAGTGGAACATTTGGTTTTAAGGCCACCCATGCCTTTATAATAACTGTTCTGATAGTTTTGGAGTATTTTTCTTTGTACAATAACTTTTGATCAGTCTATGTAGGTGAAGAGTAGGCTACAGGTGGCTTCAGATATTTTGGAGGAATGACTATGCTGTGATGCTGTATTTGAGGCTGCCTTTGGCCTAATCCTTCTTTACTCTCACCAATAACTGTGTTTAAGGCCTGACTATTCTAGCCTTTTTACTCATCATACTGTCTTTTAGCACTTCTTTGGTTTCCTTTAAACTTTTCTTCCTTTATCTTTAACTGTGTGTTAACCTTTAAAATTCGTTTGTTTGTTGTTGTACAGGTATCCCTTGTCGTAGTGCTAGAGGGTTTGATTTGTATAACCAGTGCTCGTGAGGCACTGGTCAAACCATGAAATTAACCCTGGTAGTCCCTTTTCTACATTATTTGGGCTGAAGAGGATCGTCACCCTCGGCCCTGCAACTATCTTTGCTGTGGAACAATTTATTTATAATCCACCATTAAAACCTAAAACCAAACACACAATTGTTATAGAAAACCTGCAAAGGAGGTAAAAAATGCTTTATAGAGGCTGGGCGAAGGTGGAAGAGTAGTGAAGAGGATCAGAGTGCATACAGAGGAGGTTCCATAGGCAGAAATAGAACAAGGGTTTTTAAATTGAATCAGGGCATGAAGTGGCGAAAAAATGGTTTTGGGAATACCACCATGGTATTCATGCAAGGGATAATTGTTAAGTAGTATTGCCTCATATGGATGTGATATGGTCCATTGAATGACACGTGGCTCCTAAAAACCGACCATTTTGCATGCAAGATGCAGGGTGGGAAGGTTTGGAAGCATCGGGCACAAAAAGGATTTGGGGCTGCAGATCTGGGCAGTCCAGATCAATGGCCATGGATGAGTGCAAAGGGAGACAACGTCGGCAGAAGAAATACGGTGGGGCTGGGGTGACATGGAGGAAATTTATCACGTAGGGGGGGGGGGGGCTTGGTTGGGTAAAGAATGGTTTATAGTGTAAAAGGGTTAAAATCTGTGTAGGGGGAAAACACACAGAAAAAGGTGAAAATGGGAGGAAACGAAGGCACTGAGAGGTGGGACTGGGAGGTGATGTCACCATGGGGGGACCGTGTGTACGGAGGAAAGGTCTTGGGGGTGTACCCCTGCAATGATCCTCAACCGTTGATCTGGGATAAAATGGATGGCGGAGATGAACCTCGGCAGATCGGCGATTTGATGAGAAGAGGGCCCGGGAACGAAAGATTTTTGGATTTGCGATGGCTAATGGGGGATAAGAGTAGGTGCTAGGACGTGGTCCTGTGGAGGAGTAAGGAACCGGGAGCCAGGGAAAAAGGGGCTAATCCAAAGGGGAATCACATCAGCAGGGAAGAGGGAGCAATGCGATAGAGAGTTGTCGATGCGATGGAGAATGCCCAATGCGATGGAAAATGCAAAGCACCGATGCGATGAAATGGGCTGATGCGATGAAAGGGCTCTGATGGGGGCTCATGACTAAGTTGCATGACTGGGTCATATGGCAGAGAAGGGAGGGGGGCTTAAGCCAAGGGGCTTAAGGCCTAAATTTGATAAAGGTTAGAAATAGGCTTAAACAGTGGGTTTTTAAACCTTTTTGGAAGTTCCAATAGATGAAAAAAGGGTTTTTAACCAAGTAAAGGGGATTTTCAAGGTTTAAAGGGGATTTTGAGGAAAATAAGGGGTAAAACAGGGAAGAATGGGTGAAATAAATGGGTTCTTTAAAGAGATTTTCCAAAGGATAAAAAGATGGAAAAATGGGTCTGAAAACAATTCTTCTTCATAATAACAGCAGGGCTTTGTGAAGATGGATCCCCTGAAAAAATGGGCATAGCAAGGCTTTAAGAAGTCACAGATTTTGCATGAAATTTGTTTCTTGAAGACTAAAAGACCTTTTTTAGCCATCTTTGCATATGTCAAAATTATGGATGGCTAACATCGGCTCCAACATGGAGATGGCAGCTCCTTGGAAGTGTCAAGAACCTTATAAATTTATCTCTTGAAATGTAGACCTATGCTTTATCCTTGAAACCCCTTTCTTCTTTGATCATGCTACTTTAAAAAGATGATCAGTATTACATCAAACATAATCATTCATTCCCCAAACAACTACCTACACAACGTAATTTCCTAACATTTTTTCTTCGGCAGGGTGCACTTGGACTTGCAAACCCTTGACATCAACATTTTATTTTGAAAGCATGAAAAAATAAACTAAATCTACTCTTATTTCTCCATGAGTTTAGATTAAACAGTTGAACTCATCAGCTTCTCTACCTAACTACTATCTGTCAGGATTAAACTGTGTGACAGACTTCATTCTCTACATTCTAAAACAGAAATTGAAAACATAGGAAAACTAGGATTGAACTATCTGATTTGATGTAGTGTCCATGGAAAACAAACCAACTGCACATAGACTTATTTGCGGAAAGGTAAAACAAAACTGTGAAGGCTTAAAATCTGAAAATTACAAGCATCCTTCATTCTTTCTTTCAGCTCTGATTTTGATCTCTTTTGAGCTATCTTTCTCTTCTTTACCTGGTTCAAGTTTTCAGCATGTTAGAACCAGTCTACTTTGTGTCTTTGGCTTAGGTTTTGATCTAATTAGAGCCACTCTTTCTTTTGATTCTTTGGTTCAGATTTTGAGCATGTTTGAACCAATTTTTTTCTATCCTAATCTAATCTACTAATAAGCCAAGACTAAACAGTTTGGCCAATCTTCTTCACTAACCTATCAGTAGTAAATTGAAATATATCTAGTCATGATTAGTCTATATGACTAAATAGCAGTTCTTTCTTTTAAATAGTGGAATTTAAGCTTGCACACTTTCATATTCTCCTTTTTTTTTTTAAATTCAAAGCAGAAAGAAAAAAAATTAACTACATGCTCACAAGCTGAGCTTTATTGACATTCCTACCTACCCTAATCTAACTTAGAATTATTTACATGTTTAGTTGATGAATTCTCTTTTCCAATACATCTAGTCAATCAGATGGTTCCATGACTGGTCTTTGCTTATCTCTTTGAGCATGCTGGATAAACAGGGCCACTCTCATCTCACTTTTTCTTTAGCAGCAGTGCTAAAATTTTTTGCTGCATTTGGTGATACACTTCTTCTAACAACCTTTATCCCTTCCTCAAATATCTTCAATAAATGAGCATAGGGATCTTGAAATAATATCTAGTCGTGAGTATTTGAAAGATAGTTTTCAACAAGGATTAATTTTTCTTCCACTCGATCAAGGAAAATATTCTTTTGAGAAAGAAAATCTTCTTCATCTTCATTGTGATCTGAACTAGAGGACTCATCATATACTAGAGTGTTATCCTCTTGTAGTCTTCGTATGCTATAATTTAGTGGACTGAACTCTGTGAAGATGGAAATATATTCTTGAGTAGGGATTTATTTGATTACCTCAACCCTTTCAGGAGAAGGTTCTTTATATTCATCATGCTCAAGAAATTCTTCATTGTTTTCCTCCTCAACCTTTGAGCTGAAAGACTGCTGACTCCCAATCACATGAAAATTGTTACTAATGAGTTGTAATGAAGCAGAGCAAAGATTCAAAGATTCGTCACCCTCTTCTGCACTTTTAAAACTTTCTTCATCAGTATCATAAATAGCTTGCTTTGGCTCATTATTTTCTTGGAGTTGGTGGAACTGATCTTCCTCCCACAAATATAATAATGATGGTCCTGAAAAATCAACTTCTGTTTGGAGAACATCATCATCAGAATGATCAAAATTAGAAAAATCATTAATGTAAGTAATGTCACCAACCAAAAATACTAGATTATCAGCAGGTCTTTCTTTGTTCTGATCTACAAGAGAACTTTCTAAATTTTTACAACAAATTTCATTAGGTGAATGGGCAAGAGTGTTGGTTTTATGAAAAATTTCAGAGGTTGGTTGTTTATTGATAATTTGATCAATTTATTATTCTATCAAAGGGGAAGATTTTTTTGTTTTATTTTGAGCAGAAGTATAGCCGTTCTCTATCTCTTGTGAAGACTGAATTTGAGTCCGGGTGTCTTCTTGAGCCTCTGCTAAAAGGGATGATGAATCAATATTTGTGCTTGCAGGGATATATTGAGGGATTTCCTTTATTTTTTGATTAATCTCTTCCTCAAATAATTCATCTAGGTTCTTGTGATAGTTGTCTTGGGTATGAAATTCATGAATGGCTGCTAAGAGATCCTCAGGATGCATATTAACCAAATCCTCATCAATATCTAATAGGTATTGTATGATGTTTTGAGATTGATCACAACAGTTTGCAGTCCATGATAAAAATGAAGGGTTTTATTTATATTTTTCATAAAATACTTGGTGCATGTCTTTTAAAGAAAACAAGCTCTAACCATTCATACCAATCCCTTGCCTTACCTTCTAATGTTTCCATGAACATTTTCATAAGACAGTCCTCATGCCATTCAACTTTTAACCTTCCTACATGTATCTGAAACTTGATGAGATGTAACAAGGGGTCGTCAACATTTTCATCTTGAACAATAGGTAGGCTTTTAACCAATTTATTTCAGGCATTTTGTGTGGGAATCTAGGGATATGATCTCTACCCATTGGGGCATATCTCCTTTGTATCCTTGGATCCATGTTTGCAAATCATAAAGGGTCACTGAATCTATTCAACCAGTTCAGAGACTTCTACCAGTGGAGTCATTTGGTCTTTTGGGAGTTGTGGAATCACTAGGTGGAGGATTTAAATTTTTTTAAGATGAGTGGCTATCCACCATTAGCCATTGAATACCAATGTAAGGATGTTGTGGGTCTTCTGAGGTCTTAAGGATATAGGAAATGTGTTTCACTCAGAAGTACCCAATGGAGTCACCATTATGTTGGGGTCCTGTAATTTAGCAGATTGGCATACTAAATGACAAGGCAAAATCAGAACCACTTTGGAATCCTAGGATCTAGCCCTCCTGGATTCAGAGAGGGATCTCTCTATATGTGTTTTCAAAGGATATATATTTGAGGCTTATGAGATGGTATTAGGCTAGTTATGGAGCTAAATGGATCTATTTGTTTTGGTTGGGAATCATTAAAAGAGAATGCCATGTGAAGTGAAGAAGGAAATAAGTGGAAGGATGTTTCGGCATGGGGAGATAGGTAAAAAAACAATGAGAAACCATTGGGCTATGGAGTCATAAAATGGGTTACTTGCACAACACTATACAAGGGTTTCCAAAGGGAAAGTCATCTATATCAGAAGATCTTTTAAGTTGAGTTTGTGGTGTGAAACATTAAGGAGTGAGGTGAAAGAAGCAACATGTAAGAAAACAAAGGGCAGCCTAAGATCAGGAAAGGAATTTTAACCTATCCTGCTTTGACATACTCTTAGGAACAAAAAACATATAATAAAACAAAGGAAATCTAAGATCAGGTAAGGATTTTTAACCTAGCCTGCTTTTGACATGCACTCAAGGGAAAAAACATGTAAGATAAACATAAAAAGCAACCTAAGATCAGGTAAGGATTTTTAACCAAGCCTGATTTTGGCACACTTTTAAGGGAAATCTTCAAAACAACTGTTTAAGACTAAACAAGGGACAGGGCTAACCATAGACTTCCTTGATTAGGGCTCTACTTAGCATGTAGTGAAATTATCATTCAAGAACAATAACTCAAGTTATACTCAAGAAAAACATGGGCTTACCAACATTCCTTGACTGGTTATACTCTATTGAAATCATTCCCAAACACACATTTAGCAGAAGACATAAAGATAAAGATTTTCAGTGAGAGCTAGGGTACTTTGAAGTATATCCTACTCTATATTTTTTGTTCTTTATCAGAGAATATGAACACAGTGGAAACATAAAGAAAATAGCAATTACAACGAGAATAATATCACCAATGATTTAGATCAATATCTAGTGAATCTGCTTGTCTATTGATGTGCAAAACTAGTTACATACTTTGAGTCCAATAGCTTTTTATAGTCCAATTCTTTTCTTCCCATCCTACTAGGTTACAACTACTTAGAAACTCTTACTCAATAACAGTTCATAAAATTAACAATTTTGCAACCATTACAATGAATTTTCTGTGAATAATTATAGGTGAAAAAAGGAAGAGTGTTGTAGAAATGGTAGTAAATATGAATTAAGACATAGTGGGAGAAGTGTTCAAATGCCCATTTTGCTCAATAAACATAAAATTAACTGCTTGTACCACTTCAGCTGCTCTTAGTTGAATCTGAAACCAACATAGCAGGCTGGTAATAACTCTAAGGCTGGTCCTTAGCAAAATATCTCTGACTGCAGTAATTATGACTTAGCTTCTGGGATAAGTTAGGTGGAACATTTGGTTTTAAGGCCACCCATGCCTTTATAATAACTGTTTTGACAGTTTTGGAGTATTTTTATTTGTACAATAACTATTGATCAGTCTGTGTAGGTGAAGAGCAGGCTATAGGTGGCTTCGGATATTTTGGAGGAAAGACTATGATGTGATGTTGTATTCGAGTATACCTTTGGCCTAATCCTTCTTTACTCTCACCAATAACTATGTTTAAGGCCTGACTGTTCTAGCCTTTTTACACATCGTATTTCCTTTTAACACTTCTCGAGTTTCCTTTAAAATTCTTTTCCTTTATCTTTAACTATGCATTAACCTTTAAACTTCATCTGTTTGTTGTTGTATAGGTATCCCTTATCGTAGTGATGGAGAGTTTGATTTGTATAACTAGTGCTTGTGAGGCACCGATCAAACCATGAAATTAACCCTGGTAGTCCATTTTTTGCATTATTTTAGCCATAGAGGATCGTCACCCTCAGCCCTGCAACTATCTTTGTTGTGGGATGGTTTTATTTATAATCCACCATTAAAACCTGCAACCAAATATACAATTTTTATATAAAACCTGCGAAGGAGGTAAAAACTGCTTTACAGAGGCTAAGCGAAGGCGGAAGAGTAGTGAAGAGGAGCAGAATGCAGACAGAGGAGTTTCCATAGGAGGAAATAGAACCTGGGTTTTTAAATTGAATTAGGGTGCGAAGTGGAAAACAAATGGTTTTGGGAATACCACCAATGGTATTCGTGCGAGGGATAAGTGGTAAGAAGTATTGCTTCATATGGACATGATATGGTCCATTGAATGACACATGGCTCCTGAAAACCACCCATTTCACATGCAAGATGCACGGTGGGAAGGTTTGGAAGGATCAGGCGTGAAAATGATTTGGGGCCGTCAAATCTGGGTAGTCCAAATCAATGGCCATGGATGAGCGCAAAGGGAGACAAGATGGGTGGAAGAAATATAGTGGGGCTAGGGTGACGTGGATGCAAGTTGTCGTGTAGCCGGGGGGGGGGGTTTGTCCAGCAAACAATGGTTTATAGTGTAAAAGGGTTAAAATCTGTGTAGGGGGGAAATACACAGAAAAAGGTGAAAATGGGAGGAAATGGAGGCACTAAGAGGTGGGACCGGGAGGTGAAATTACTGTTGGGGGACCGGGTGTATGGAGGAAAGGTATTGGGGGTGTGCCCCTACAATGATCCTTAACCGTTGATCTGGGATAAAATGGATGGCAAAGATGAACCTCGACGGATCAACGATTTGATGAGAAGAGGGTCTGGGAACGAAATATTTTTGGATTTGAGATGGCCGATGGGGGTTAAGAGTAGGTGCTAGGGTGTGGTCCCATGGAGGAGTAAGGAACCAAGAGCCAGGGAAAAATGGGTTAAGCCAAAGGGGAATCGCATCGGCGGGGAAGAGGAAGCGATGCAATAGAGAGTCGTTGATGTGATGGAGAATGCAAAGCACCGATGTGATGAAATGGGCTGATGCGATGAAAGGGTTCTGATGGGGGCTCATGAATAAGTCACAGGACTGGGTCATATGGCAGAGAAGGGAGGGGGGCTTAAGACCTAAATTTTCTAAAGGTCGGAAATAGGCTTAAACAGTGGGTTTTTAAACCTTTTTGGAAGTTCTAATAGATGAAAAAAGAGTTTTTAACCAATTAAAGGGGATTTTCAAGGTTTAAAGGGGATTTTGAGGAAAATAAGGGGTAAAACAGGGAAGAATCGGTGAAATGAAGGGTTCTTTAGAGGGATTTTCCAAAGGAGAAAGATAAAAATTGGGTCCAAAACAAGCTCTTCTTCAAAGATAGCAAGGCTTCAAGAAGTCACAGATTTTGCATGAAAATTGTTTCTTGAAGACTAAAATACCTTTTTTAGCCATCTTCGCATATGTCAAAATTATGGATGGCTAATATTTAACACAATTCATAATCCATTCCACATTCCTCTGTGACATGCAAATTTTAGTCAGGATGATTCGGAGGTATTCCCAATCCACAGAATCATATGCCTTTGATAAGTCAACCTTCATCGCAACAACTTTTATGTTCTGTGTCTTAATGGTATGCAAAGTTTATTGTGAGATGGCCACAACATCATGAATAATTCTGTTGTGTAAAAACTTGAACTGTTCCTTTGAGATATGAGTAGAGAGACACTTCTTAATATGAAAAATGATGACCTTTGAAATGATTTTATATATAATGTTGCATAAAGATCTGGGTCAAAAATCATTGATTTTTGTTGGAGCTGGTCCCTTAGGAATTAAGGAAAGAAACGTAGAATTTATAGAACTTGTGATGTGGCCATGTAACCGGGAATCCTCCACCATTTGAATAATATCTCTCCCCATCAGTTGAAAAAATGTCAGGAAAAATTCTATGGTCCATCCGTCTAGACCTGGGCTTTTTTCATGAGAAAATTTCATTAGAACAGAAATATTTTCTTCCTCAAAGACCTCCCTTGATTGTGTTGCATTCGGACCCTCATCGAACATGGTGGGGTAATCATGGGTCAACCATAATTGATCATCCACACGATCAGCTTCCTAAGCTTTAAATTTTTTTTGGAAATGCCTGACAGCCTAAAGTTGTATCTTCTCCATGGAGTGAAACTCCTCACTAGTATCACTAATGATTTCCATATACTATTTCACTGTCGTCGAACGTTGGCGATGTTATGGAAGTATTTAGTATTTTTTTTTCCATCCTGAAGCCATATCGCCCTACTCTTCAAACGCCAGGTCTATTCCTGTATAGTAAAATATTCCTCTTACGATCCTCCAATTCCTTTAGATGACTCCAGAGCATCACATTTCCGTCCCAGTAAATGCAGAGTATGTAGCATATCTCTAATTTCAATATTTATATAAGTAATTTTAGTAATGAGGAATTTATTCTTTTACCTCTCCAAAATATTTACCTTGACCTTTAGCCCTTTACATACCGGTCCCATCCAAGTCACGAGAGTATACAATATTCGGTCCTCCATGGCCTCCCAGTGTTCAGTGACCAGTTTCTAAAAATTTTGGATCTTCAAGCCAAATCCGGTTGAATTTGAAAGGAAAACCACATGGAAACTTGACCTCGCACCAGCTAAGAATAATGGGGTGATGGTCTATCTGGCAGCCTCGAGTGCACCTTCCCCAGGCTTTCCAACAATTTTTCATGTAAAATAAATCTATCAAGCCTCTTGCCAATGTATGCATCACCGGTCCTTCTGTTGTACCACGCCAGAAATAACTTGTGGGGTTGTATGTCTTGCAAATTATTCTCTATGAAAAGGTTTGTAAGATATGTAGATATAGGTTCCATCCTCCATCTCTTCCCCCAATGTTCCTTTGAGGAAAGGGTGGCTTTAAAATCCCCTACAGTAACAAGAGAGTCTATTTTGAGTATATCATTGTCTTCCATTCTCTTCCATAAAACATTTTGATCCGAGTAAGGTGCATATAAATTTATAAAATGCATATGCTCCTTCTAACCCCAGATTTGGCCAAATATTATTATCCCACCAAAGAAATGATATTCACGGAAACTAGCTAGCATAGGATTCCACATAGCCACCATGCCCCCGGATAGATTCCAAGAATCCACCGCCAGCATGTCCCACCTTGGACACATATTCCGAAAATAGGTATACACCTTATCAGAAGAAGTCATGGTCTCTTGGCACAAAAGAATAAATGTACTACACAATTTAAGAAAATCCCTAATAGATAGATATTTATAGTGGTCTACCAGGCCACAAATATTGAATGAAATGCAATTCATCACGAGGCACCTTTCTCAAGGGACAGTGCTCTAAGTACCTAGTTTAATGCAGTATAAATTGGAACCTCATACATTCTAGGGTTCCTCGATGATGTAATGTCTCGAATAGGTTTGTTCCCCCCCCCCCCACCCGATGGCCCCGCACGTCATGACATTCAATCTTAAGGTAGGGATAATCTAGAAAGGAGGCATGCTCTCATCACACTATTTGACCGAAATCTCAGATAAATCCAGTGAGGGGTTCTGTAATAGAAAATTGATGTCACTGTCAAACGAGTTGTGGAGAAAAGTGGCAAGGGAAATATTCGATGGGGACTGTACCCCAAGCTGTGATCACCCAGAGGTGGCCGGAGGGGGCTATTCTAAGGATGAGAATGATCTAATGTCCCTAGTCAGGCCATCCAAGAGAGGGAAAATAGTATGGGATGGGATTACAGGAGCAGTTGATTCATGAGGGGCGTGTGGTGCACGAGCATCAGTTGATGGATGAGGGTGTCCAGTCAGATGCGTGAGGTTCCCAATATAAACTGATCAACGAATATGGGTAAGGGGAATGGTCAAAACCTTCAAGTTATATGGCACCAATGACAAGGGAATTAATTTAGAATCTAGATACATATAAAGGAAATGAGTAGGAGGGTTGGGGGGGGGGGGGTTGTGTGATATTTTTCCATACCTAATTTTTCACCTATCACAGGTGGTGATGTGGTCTTAGTAGCAGTATTTGTTGTTGAAACATCACTATTATTGTATTATTTCCTCCCAGAGTGATTCCTCTAACAGTTTCGAACCAGGTGGCTTGTGTTGTGATACAGTAGGCACTGAAAGAGGATGCTCCAATAGTCAACCCACTGGTGGTGAATTGCACAATCCCGCAATAGATCAATCTGAGCAAGAAGACCACCAACAAACCCCATCTCAACTAGAATCCATGCAACCCATTTATCAGACATTCCAAGTCCCCTAGGAGCCATGTATACAAATCTGCCAATGAAACCCCCAATGGTAGCAAGGATCTTCAAAGTCTAGAATTTCAGCGACAATCTGGGGATTCTAACCCATACTAGATGATTGCGTGGAACCTCTGACATTGGATTAAAACCAATATACCAGGTATGTAATGATAGGAAGAATATACCATGTACCCATGGTATTTTTAGAATCTGTGTAGCATCCTCCATAGTTAGCAAGTGAAAACTATTCCAGTCATTCAGTAATTCGCACACCTTAGGCGAATATCCTACAATGTGACACACTCAGTGTTTACCCAATTCTTTATATCCCTTTCGCACTCCCGATCGAAGTTCCATCGCTTGATCAAGGCCCTCTTACAAAGGCTTGCCACCCTATCCCACATGACATCATAGCCAAAGCTCAACAATTTTGTCACAATGGAAGGATGATGAGGTTTATCTGAAGTTTTTGTGTGATGTGCAATTGGTATCTGGTCTTGACCGCCATGTTTTGTACAAGGTTTGTATCACGAAGGAGATCCTAGGGTCCTCAAGCCCTGATGTCTCACATGTGTTCCAATTGTCCCCTCCTTTCTGACATCCACCACCGATTGAAAGGCCTCTAGCATAGTCTCCTATCCAGTGATTTCCACGTCCAACGATGCTAGGTATTCGTTGAGATGTGCCATAAATGTATGTGGTCAGGTCCAATGCAAATTGGCAAAGGATGGAGGAATAATGACACTCAGCATTAATGCAAATCTATGAAGATAGGGAAAAGAACATTCCCCAACACTCAGCCTTTATCAGATCCCGTAGAAAGGGTCGGTGTCTAGGTGCCCACAACATTGAGGTTAGTAAAAGTGTGTGAAGATTTATCTTTGACCTACCCCAAGTTGAGCACCCGTAAGTATCACCCACGGGAATTGAATATAAAACACTTATAGTAATTGTGAAGATCTGCGCCTATCATCTTACTATTCTTTCTACGATATTGTAAACATATGTCTATCACACACTACTTTCTCCAGCTAGAAAACCTTATGGTTTTTGGAACTACGACTTTGGCACTATCTTGACTTAGACCTATCTATACTCCTTTTATTGTATTTTCTGTTTTTGTGTTGTGTAACTGGTCTGGGAGTTCTTGCTGACCTATGTGACACACATGGGATCGGGGATGGGGAAAAAATTTGATATGTTTCTCATCCATTGTTTCTTTTTTATTTGTTGTTTTACATGGGTGTACATATTTCTCTGACTTATGTTGATGCCTGATGTGCATTGCTTCTGAATATTGGTCATGAAACATGATTGAACTTGGCTAGCAGAATACCTTTCTATTTATGATGTGTGTTTCTTTCAGTAGTGGATTTGGTAATATGTTTAAATGCTATGACATATGCACTGGCACATTGTATAAGCCAAAAAAATTTCACACTGAAAAAATTATTTATTGTTATTATTATTTTATAATAATACCAAATAACATTGGAATCACAATATCTTAATCATTAATATAGAGAATAAAAGTGAAAGAATTAATAAATTTTCCCTCCCATAAAAAAATGTTAAAAAACATTTACAATTTATAACAATTGATAAAGCCAACCGATGAAAACAATAATAAAATTTTCCCATTAAATGTTAAAAGGCCATCTATAAAACCAAAACTAAATTCAAATCACGCTTTTCTCATCCAACTGAAACACTTTTCATCCAAAGAAAGTGCCCACAAAGGAAAAGAAATCATCACTGATACTGAAAAATAACTTGTGTATAATATATATAGGTCTGAAGCATTTAAATAGATGCAAGCACAAAGCAAAGAGAGGTCCAAATATTCAAGTTACATTCATGTTGCATACATTCTAAATCTTCGTATGCTCATGCTATCTATTTTTAACAGCCTTCGGCTTTCCAATTCTTTCGGTGTGGGTGAATTGAATTTTCAATTAATCGACGATAAGAGCTTTGCAAGAATTTTCAGTGGGGTAGGTAGGGTAATGTAGTCTCAAATTTAATTCTCTCTCAAATAACTAGATGGGATTCAAACTCCTAATATTTGTTTCGCAATTGCAATTGATTGACTATCGTATAAAACCCTCTTTGTCATGATGCCTATTTTTGGGTCATTGTTAGTCCTCTTTGAAACTTTTATAATGATCAATATACAGTTTGATCGACACTTCAAGTTGTTACATAGTTTTTTTGTTTTTGTCACATGAGGTTTTAGGGTGTTGGGTAATGGAAAATTGGCAATGGGCACTCTAATAGAGGTGAGAAACTTGCATGCTTCCCTGTCCTAAACGCAAAATTAAACTCTGGTAAACCCCCACAGTGAAACTCTTTCAATTGAAACTCCCTGATTCTATGTCAAAGAACAGAGAGATTATTATGTTCGTAGGTTTTGTGAGTTAATCATGTTGTAGTTATGCATATGCATTTGTTTGAACTTCAAATTGTGCAGAATGTGATGTACTGATATTCCAGAACTGGGAGTAGCGGTGGTCACCATATCTCAAAACTATTTTATTTGGCAACCCTTTGCCCTAATACACAAGTGGGCAAAGTTAGTAGGAGTTTTAGCTCCAATAGCGTCACTAGGATAGAAATATTCATCCAAAAAATCACTAATGGAGTTCAAGGACTTGTGTTTTTATAATTCCAAATGTATATTTTACCATTGAACTTAAAGTTGAATCATTGTTAAGGATTTAATGATTGGATTTAATGTCTACACGAAGAAGCTTGTAATTTCCACAAACCATGGGCCACACATAACCACTTTTATCTAGTGCTCGTAGGCATTGGACTCAATCAAGGATGAAGAAACCTTTTGCAGCTAGATGAATGGCCTTAGATTTAAAGAGAAAGGGACTATGTGACGATTCAATCTAGGCCTATAGCTATGCCAAGAAAGGCCACAATGCATTAAATTTTCAGATCATGTCATGGTACTTTAATGTAAAATTTAAGCACAAAGTATTTAAAAGAAGTGTTGGTATTTCTTTTCCTGATTGGCATAGGCTTCGAAATTCCATTAGGAGTGGGTTCACCTTGTGTTTATTGTTGATCAAGTGCATTTATAGAAGCCTTGGTGATGATAGAATAAACCTTGGTTACATGCGATGTCTCTTGTGGGTAGATGTAGGGGTTTGGGATTGCACATTATTAGAGAAGACTCTTGCTAGTAAAAGTAAGAGAGGAGGAAATTTCCTAGTCTTAATTCCTATCGATTCTATACAAATCAAGAGAATAAGGAAGGGAGATGAGCAACAACCCTAATTCTCAAGTCTCTACATGATGAGAAAAATCAGGTTCATTTATTTTTTGTTAAGCTCTTATAAAATAAACACACACACACACACACACACGTCAACATGTTTTTTGAACAACATATTAAATTCTAACATGTTTTTAGGAAGTTCTAATAAAATCTTCTTAATTCTCTTTGCTGAACATAAGAGGGATTTTATCATATTTTTTTGCACCAGCAATATTTTTTTCCAAATTCAGTGAATTTGAATGAAAACCACACAACTTAGTTCCAAACATTGGAGGGAGTGGGTAATCTAAGAAATGACCAAAAAGGTTGATAAAAATCTACACAAAATCATAATCACCAAGAAAAGCTACCCTCTAGTGTAGAGGGCAAGAGAAAAAAACAAAGAAATCATAGTAGATGACCTTCCAAATAGGTTTTGCAAAGCCACAACCTCAAATAATATGATTCAAATCTTTCTTTTTCCCATAGTGCACATAACATCCATCAATAAAAGTTAAAACATGTTCTAATTAATGTATGTTTGCATGGAAAAACATGCAAGGGAATGAACCAAATTGTAACCCTAAGCTCAAAGGTCCGAGGATCCCTCTAGAGAGTGTCCACTCATTTTATCTTTCGTCTACTGAATCATTTATGATCCATGTTTGATTTTTCGTATGAACAATTGATGACCTTTGTCTAGTCCAACCATACATATCATGGGTTCATACCTATATATGGGCTTGTCATTTGGCCACAATTCAAACCAAGTTCTTCTAAAGTTAAATTAAATTTGAATGTCTCCCTTGGGTCAATGACTTAAATAATGCTCACAATGTCATTTTTACATTTCTTATAAGTTATTAATTATAAAATTCCTATCAAGGTTCCTCCACAAAATTAAAATCATCATTGTCCCCATACCAAATATCTTGTTAAACACACGCATGGTGGATGAGCAAGTAAACACACATATAGGAAATATAGGTGTGATTTATCCTTTCCATTTACTATAGATGTCTATTTATAGTACAATGGGGTGACTCTTGGATTCCATATTCCAAGGTCACTTGGACTCCTTTATGACTGTTCGGCTTCCACACCTAACCGTTGAGGATTAAGTGCCCAAAATTCCCCCCCTTAATCCGAAGGGGTATGTGTGAGTCCAAGAAGAGGGTTGTAACACAAATATGCAAAGTATGCATGGTAGCACTTAGGCTGAATCAACTCTCTGAAATGTTGGCATAAAGAGGTGGCTTAAGGATGACCACCAACACTAGAACACAACACTTATTGTAGTTCCTGGAACTCTTCCAAAACTAGAAAGAAGCTGAGGGCTTCTGCTAGAGGAATTATCCCTCATATTTGAAAAGGGAGACCTTCAACCTATGAATTCTTGATGCATTTCCTGGAACTCTACCAAGGCTGGAAAGAAGCTGAAGTCTTCTTCTAGAGGAAGTTCTCTGAATTATTTGACAGGGAAGAATATTAACCTCACATGGATGGTTTAAGGTTGTCCACCAACCAAAGGCATGATCATGGGCATCTGTGTCTCTGGCTACAACTATGAATCTGAAATGACGAATTGTGGCTCATGCTCGCTTGAACTGTTGTGTCTCTGGCTACAACTCTGAATCTAGAATGAGAGATTGTGGCTTAGGATCGCTTGATGTGGCTTTGAAGCTCGTAGATGACCACCATTCCCCCCTGTTAAGTATAAGGTGAGATGATGGTGAAAAATCAATTGCAAGATTGTTCAATATTATAGAACAAGTTCTGACATGCGACTTAAAAATCTTCTTGGCTGTTGATGCCCATTGCCAAGAAGTGATCCATCCAAGATGAATCTATGTTCTTGTAGGAGGCTTGTTTTTGAAGCATCTATGTGAAGAATGGGTGTGTTGACCACAGTGCTTGCATGGGTGAAGATCAAAACAGTGATCTTTCATATGGCCAACTCGATCATAGTGTTGGAATTTTTCAATTTGTTGTTTCTAATTTGGAAGAAGAGCAGGATCGACAACAACTAAAGTTGAACTGTCATAAAGGAATCTGACACTCTAAAATTTGATGGGCTTGGAGTAGTCTGAAATATGAAAGGACAAATCCTTGTCATATCTAAGACAAGTTCTGTGCTTGTTGTGGACGATCTCTTCCCAAGGTCTGATCATGGGCTTGGGAGGTAGAACTTGAGCTTCTGCATCTACATACAAATCTGCTTTTGAACTAGGCACTGAATGTGAATTGACTACAACATTGCTGACTTGATGTTTATAGGAGTCTGTTTCAATTTTTTTAATAGAAACAAGTTTAGACTAATGACTCCACTATTGTAATTCTGCTTGATGAAGCTGAGATTCAAGCAGCAAAAATTCAATCTTTTCTTGGGCATTATGTAGATAGCTCTGTATGTCAAAAATAATGTCTTTGCTAATGTTTTCTATCCCATCAACAATGGGATGTATTAAAGTATTCAACAATTATATTGCATCATCAATCCCAACCATCTCAAGAAAATCCAATGTTTGATGGCATGCTTCAACGCTTCAATTGAAGCATGGGTAACACACACAACAAAAGGACATTTTGGTCTTTGATTAATCAACTAGATGAGATTCATTGCAATCTCTAGTGATGAAGTACGCTCCACCCAATTCAAATATAACTCAGCCTTTAATGGCCTCCACTTGTGATACCTGGGAAAAAAATGGTTGCTCTTACATGAACCATTCACTAAAGTTGCTGGGTGCAGTGATGGTCATTGCTACGAAAATGAAAAAAATATTTAGAGAGGCCTCATGGGAGAGGTTGCGTAAGCGGGAGGTGAGCGTAGAGGAGTAGGTGTGTAATGATTGTATGATGATATATGAGTATTAAATGATCTGTTCCGGCTGTGACGCAGTCGGTCACGTGAGTAGTTAATGCTCCGTCGGTGTTAGTTTTGGTGTTAGTGTTTATCCTCCCTTACAATTTCACTTGGAAATAGCACCAACATAAATAGTATTTTCAATATATAAGCAATGGAAACTTATCCCTTAGTTGCAGAATTTCAAAAAGAAAAACTAGCAAAATAATTACAAAAAATACCAAAATGATTGCATATGCCAACTACTATAAAGGGAAACTTATTCTCTGTTTGGTCGTCCTTTTACTTTAGATGGTTTATACACTATGTGAGAGAGTTTTCTTCTCCTTTGAATGCAACTAAAGAATCCAAATGCAAGCTTGCTTTCAAGACGAAGCAACTGAGGTGGCTATTGCCAAACTTAAGAGTCTTCCTTCTTCAAGGCTTGTTTATAAGAAACGATGCGACTTTGTTTATGAGAAAAGATGTGATGTAATATGTCTTGGTCTCAAGAGTATGCTTTCCTGACTTCCACACTCTTTCATATCATCAGAGGATAGACATATATTTTTTTGCGATGGTTACTGCATATTTTTGCTCCTTGAAGGCTCTGAGATAGAAGATAAAAATCAGAGTGGCACAGCGACCAGTAACTCTGCTCGCCAGCCTCCCAAAACAGTGAAGATGACCCCCAGAAAAGCCAATGCATGATTGGAAATGAAGCAGGAGGTAGAAAACACAAAGGTGCCCCCAAAAGTTCAATCATGCTATAAAAAGTATGAAAAGTATACTAAATATTTGGAATTCATCACAGAGCCGAGCAGAGACTTGGGCTACACCAATGGTGCCAGGCAGACCATCGATTGGTTATTTCCAAATCAAACTGGAAATTTGCAAAATTTTACTAGAGTTCTGGGCTTTGACTGAGTTGGGAAAACCATGGATTGGTTATTGCACTTGGCATCCAATGAATTTCTAAATCTCAGCTTTTCACTAAACTTCCAGTATAATGGCGCAGAAATAATAAAATGGTTATTACAGCAGGAAAAGCCCGCTATTGACAATAGAATATTTACAAACAATACACAGGGATATAATCGTCTACATTGCAAAGGTGCCAAATGTTGGAGTGAGTGGGAGGCACGTGTATTTCAACTATGGAGGTCACGGTAGTGTGGAGTTAATGCTTTTGGAGTTTAGGGCCGAGTGCTAGTGTAGACAGCATGGAGCCTAGTACTGAGGGAAGCCACAGGAGGTCAACGGTTTAGGTTCTCAACCCGAGTCTCAAGCGACTCGATGAAATTCTGTAGAGCTCCATGAGTAGACAACCCATTTTTTTCTGGAAGGATAAAAAAATAATTGGTAATAGAAAGCATCTGCCTCCTACGGGTGAGGATGAAGACAACAAGCCTCACAACATATTGGAGGAGATTGACTGGAATAAACACACAGAGGTTTCACAGATAAGGGAGAAGATGCCTCTGGAAAGTGTGAAGAATGTTTTTCAGATGTACCTCCACTCAAATATTTTATTGGTGCGCACAATGAGGAATAAAACACTCAATTTCTGACAAGCATATAGGGCAAAGATGACATGCAAAACCTGTCGGGAAGCGAAATTTATTGTCATAATGAAAATGGTTTTACCGTAGGCAGGTAATGGCAGAGGTGTAGAGAAATAACGTATATAATTGTTATATGTTATGGTGGATTTGACCAGTAGATGAGCTAGGGAGGGAATATAGACCCGAGGGAGAGGAGTTAAAACACAAAACTAATTTAGGAGCTGGGAATGTCAGTTCTTCAAGATAGGAATAACATCTAAAAATGGAGCTGATAGAATCTAAAAATGCCAAGATCTCACTTGTTTCTCTAATACCATGATAAACACATGCATGGTGGATGAGCAAGTAAATACACACATAGGAAAGGTAGGCGTGAGTTATCTTTTCCATTAAATATAGATGTCTATTTATAGTACAATACGGTGACTCTTGGATTCCACATTCCAAGGTCACTTGGACTCCTTTATGATTGTTCAGTTTCCACACCTAACCATTGAGGATTAGGTGTCCAACATTCCCCCTCTTAATCTGAAGGGGTATGTGTGAGTCCAAGAAGAGAGTTGTAATACAAATTTTCAAAGTATGCATGGCAGCACTTAGGCTGAATCAACTCTCTGAAATGTTGGCATAAAGAGGTGGCTTAAGGATGACCACCAACACTAGAACGCAACGCTTATTGTAGTTTCCGAAACTCTTCCAAAACTTGCAAGAAGATGAGGGCTTTTGCTAGAGGAATTATCCCTCATATTTGAAGAGGGAGACCTTCAACCTAGAAGAAGGGAGGTCTACAACCTGTGATGGTTTAAGGATTACCACCAACACTAGAATGCTTGATGCATTTCTCGGAACACTACCAAGGCTGGCAAGAAGCTGAAGTCTTCTGCTAGAGGAATTTCTCTGAATTATTTGAAGAGGAAGAATATGAACCTCACAGGGATGGTTTAAGGTTGTCCACTAACCAAAGGCATGATCATGGGCATTCATGTCTCTGGCTACAACTCTGAATCTGAAATGACGAATTGTGGCCCATGCTCGATTGAACTATTGTGTCTCTAGCTACAACTCTGAATCTGGAATGAGAGATTGTGGCTTAGTCTCGCTTGATGTGACTTCGAAGCTTGTAGTTGACCACCATTTTCCCCCTTGTCAAGTACAAGTTGAGATGATGGCGAAAACTCAACTGCAAGATTGTTCAATATTATAGAACAAGTTCTGACATGCGACTTAAACATCTTCTTGGTTGTTGATGCCCATTACCAAGAAGTGATCCATCCAAGATGAATCCGTGTTCTTGTAGGAGGCCTGTTTTTGAAGTATCTATGTGAAGAATGGGTGTGCTGACAATAGTGCTTGCAAGGTGAAGATCAAAATAGTGATATTTCATATGGCCAACTCAATCATAGTGTTGGCATTTTTCAATTTGTTGTTTTTGATTTGGAAGAAGAGTAGGATCTGCGACACCTGAAGTTGAAATGTCATAAATAAATTCGACACTCTGAAATTTGATGGGCTTGGAGTAGTCCGAAATATGAAAAGACATCTCCTTGTTATATCTAATACAAGTTCTGTGCTTGTTGTGGACAAGCTCTTCCCAAGGTCTGATCATGGGCTTGGGAGGTAGAACCTAAGCTTCTGCATCTACATACAAATCTGCTTTTGAACTAGGAAATGAATGTGAATCGACTGCAACATTACTGACTTGCTGTTTATGGGAGTCTGTTTCAATTTTTTGAATAGA
Source organism: Pinus albicaulis (assembly GCA_034641835.2). Taxonomy (NCBI): domain Eukaryota; kingdom Viridiplantae; phylum Streptophyta; class Pinopsida; order Pinales; family Pinaceae; genus Pinus; species Pinus albicaulis. The sequence goes on from CM076574.1 coordinate 693,417,797, forward strand.
AACAAGTTCAGAATGATGACTCCACTATTGTAATTATGCATGCTAAAGATGAGATTCAAGCTACAAAAATACAATCTTTTCCTGTGCATTATGTAGATAGCTCTATATGTCAAAAAGAATTTCTTTGCTGATGTTTTCTATCCCATCAAAAGTGGAATGTATTAAATTATTCCACAATTCTATTGCATCATCAATCCCAACCATCTCAAGAAACTCCAATGTTTGATGGCATGCTTCAATGGTTCAATTGAAGCATGGGTAACACGCACAACAAAAGGACATTTCGGTCTTTGATTAATCAACTAGATGAGATTCATTGCAATCTCTAGTGATGAAGTCCACTCCACCTAATTCAAAGCTAACTTAGCCTTTAATGGCCTCCACTCATGATACCTGGGAAAAAAAATGGTTGCTCTTACATGAACCATTCACTAAAGTTGTTGGGTGCAGTGATGGTCGTCACTACGAAAATGAAAACAATATTCAGAGAGGCCTCATGGGAGAGGTTGTGTAAGCGGGAGGTGAGCGTAGAGGAGCAGGTGGGTAATGATTGTATGATGATATAGGAGTATTAAATGATCTGTTCTAGTTGTGACGCAGTCAATCACGCGAGGAGTTAATGCTCCTTCGGTGTTAGTGTTTATCCTCCCTTACAATTTCGCTTGGAAATAACACCAACATAAACAGTATTTTCAATATATAAGAAATGGAAACTTATCCCTTAGTTGCGTAATTTCAATAAGAAAACTGGCAAAATAATCACAAAAAATATTAAAATGATTGCATATGCCAACTACTATAAAGGGAAAATTATTCTCTGTTTAGTCGTCCTTTTACTTTAGATGGTTTATACACTACATGAGAGAGTGTTCTGCTCCTTTGACTACAACTAAAGAATCCAAATTCAAGCTTGCTTTCAAGATGAAGAAACTGAGGTGGCTATTGCCGAACTTAAGAGTCTGCGTTCTTCAAGGATTTTTTATGAGAAATGATGCGACTTTGTTTATGAGAAAAGATGCGATGTAATCCATGTCTTGGTCTCAAGATTATGCTTTCCCCACCTCCACTCTCTTTCATATGATCGGAGGATAAAAAGATATTTTTTTGCTATGGTGACTACATATTTTCACTCCTTGAAGGCTCTGAGATAGAAGAGAAAAATCAGAGTAGCGCAGCAACCAGTAACTCTGCTCGCCATCCTCCCAAAACAGTGAAGACGACCCCTAGAAAATCCAATGCATGATTGGAAATGAAGCAGGAGGTAGTAAACACAAAGGTGCCCCCGAAAGTTCATTCATGTCATAAAAAGTATGAAAATTATACTAAATATTTGGAATTCATCACAGAGCTGAGCAGAGACTTGGGATACACCAATGGCGCCGGGCAGACCATCGATTGGTTATGGCCAAATCAAACTGGAAATTTGCAAAATTTGACCAGAATGTTGGGCTTCGACCTAATTGGGAAAACCATTGATTGGTTATTGCACTTGGCATCCAATGAATTTATAAATCTTAGCTTTTCTCTAGGATTCCATTATAATGGCACAAAAACAATAAAATGGTTATTATAGTAGGCAAAGCCCACTATTGACAATATAATATTTACAAACAATACAGAGGGAGATCATTGTCTGCATTGTAAAGGTGCCAAACGTTGGAGCGAGTGGGGGGCACGTGTATGTTGACTATGGAGGTTGAGGCAACATGGAGTTAATGCTACTGGAATTTAGGGCTGAGTGCTTGTGCAGACAGCATGGAACCCAGTACTGAGGGAAGCCATGGCAGGTCAGTGGTTTAGGTTCTCAACCGAAGTTTCAAGTGACCCGATGAAATTCTGCAGAGCTCCATGAGTATAAAACTCGTTGTTTTCTGGAAGGATAAAAAAGGAATTGGTAATAGAAAGCATCTGCCTCCTACGGGTGAGGATGAAGACAACAAGCCTTGCAACATATTGGAGGAGATTGACTGGAATTAACACACAGAGGTTTCACATATAAAGGAGAAGATGCCTCTGGAAACTGTGAAGAACGTTTTGTCAGATGTACCTCCACCCAAATATTTTATTGGTGCGCACAATGAGGAATAAAACACTTAATTTATGACAAGCATATAGGGAAAAACTAACATGAAAAACCTATCGGGAAATGAAATTTAATGTCATAATGAAAATGGTTTTACTGTAGGCAAGTAATGGTAGAGGTGTACATAAATAAGTAGATAAGCATTATATGTTATGGAGGATTTGACCAGTAGATGAGCCAGGGAGCGAATACAAACCCATGAGAGAGGAGTTACAACACAAAACTAATTTAGGAGCTGGGAATGTCAGTTCTTCAAGATAGGCATAACATCTAAAATTGGAGCTGATAGAATCTAAAAATGCCAGCATCTCACTTGCTTCTCTGATACCATGTTAAACACATGCATGGTGGATGAGCAAGTAAACACACACATAGGAAAGATAGGCGTGAGTTATCCTTTCCATTAACTATAGATGTCTATTTATAGTACAATGGGGTGACTCTTGGATTCCACATTCCAAGATCACTTGGACTCCTTTATGACTGCTCGGCTTCCACACCTACCCGTTGAGGATTAGGTGTGCAACATATCTGACCAAGTGAATATGAATTTTTGGCAAAGAATTTCTTGTTAGCCTCAAGAGTGAGCCCAATGCCCATGTTGGTGATTTATACACCATATTTTGCTGGAGCCCGGAACCAAGATATTTGCTTTTTTAAGCTCATGATAGTCACAGGAGAGGTTTTGAGAGACCACTTTCTAATGCCTTAAAGATTATTATTATTTTTTTAAACTAGAATGGGTATGTTTTATTTATTGGAAGGATTTGGTTGGGCTGAGGCCGAAACAACCAACATTACATAGCAATACATGGCAGCTAGTCCTCTTCCTGTTACAATTTAATTATCGGGTCAAGGAATGCATGTTTGGAGAGGGCTTTCCTCATTTATACATAGTTCTCCTATCGAAAGAAGGCATCCTTTGTTTTCCCTGGAATCCGCTTCGCTGTTAGAGCTTCTGAGGATATGGAATAAGTGGTAGGAGGTGAAGTTGAGCAGCATGATATTTAATCTTTGGAATTACTTGTTGATGACAACGTTGTTAAACTGGTCCTTCGAGTTGAGCTTTTTGATAGGGATTTATGAATCTCTAAAGGCTTGGAAAACTTTTATGCCTCTATCTCGAGCAATGTGGCAGGATTTCAAAAGGCCTAGGATATCTGCCTAGTTATTTGTACGTTGCCCAAGTCCCTAACAGAAATTGTCTTTTCTTGATCCATCTAGAGAGTAGATAACACCACCTATGCATGTTGCCCCGGGGTTTCACTTGGATGCACCATCGAAAAAAATGTTTTTTTGCTTTTCTTCCTCCACCATTCCTGAAAAATGTCATCCGGTTCTCTTAATCGCCATCTTGGGTTGGTGAAGGGGGATACCAAAGGTGTTTTCCTGCATTGAGGGGCGAGGGCTTCCATCCAGTTCTTTTCTTTGGGGAGGAGTGAAGTGTCTCATTTGTGAGATTGATGTAGCATTAATTTGAGGAGGAGATATTTCTATTTTGCTGCTACCTTTCCTGGAGGATGGGGAGTATCATTGAAGGTCTTCTCATTTTGGGCTAGCCATATTTTCCAACAAACATATTTGGGAATGGACAGCCAGACCTAGTACCAAAGTGATTTTCTGGGGATTCTTTGGGGATAGCACTAGAACCAAATGGAAAATAGCTTAGCCATTGATATGTGTTGTAGAATAGTTGCATGTAGACCGTGGAGAGTGATGTCCCAAACCTATTTTGCAAATGGGCAGTCAATGAATAGGTGTGTCGAAGTCTCGTTGGCATTTTTGCATAGCACGTATCTATGTGGACCAACGATGTTCCTTTTTTCCAAGTTATCACCTATTAGCACCTTGTTATGCATAAGATTCCAGAAGAAGAAGTTCACTTTGGGGAGTCCAAATGGATCCCATACCTGCTTCCATAGCTTGGGAGACTGATTTTTGTCTTTTTGTGGTTGTAGAGCAATGTATCTTGAAGTTGTTGTGTATACATCGGATTTTCCCCATCCCCATCTATCTGGAGAATCCTTATGCACATGCACGGAATCAATTAGAAATTTTTTTAGAGTTGACTACTGGTGACGCAGTTGCTCCGACACTATGGGAAGTTCCGTGCTTGTCAATTACCGTTTATGTCCTAGGCGGAGATGTCTCCTAAACTACAGATGCCAACATTGATCAACCATCCACTCAGATAATTGATATCATCGTGGGTGTTGAGAGGGGCAAGGCCCATAATCCGATTGTCCCAGAGTTTTATTTTATTTCCATTTCCTGGAATAAGATATAATTTTTCTTTCAAGAAATTCATGCTTTTGCGGCAGAGGTTCCATACCTGCATGCCTGGCACTGTGTTTTTTTCCAACAGAAATCTTAGTGGTGCTCCAAGCGCATTCTTGACTCTAAGATTTTCATTGACTGGATGATTTGGTTTGGCATAAATTTTCCAAATGATTTTGTAGCCCAGAGCAAGGTTGGCAAGGGATGGATTGTAGATCTATAGACTTTCATCATCAATAGGTCGCTTCACCAGCTCCCAATTTTCCAGATGAAATTTGTGATGATTTCCTTTTCCTCCGTGCCAAAGGAATTTGTGCAAGATCTTGGAGATCTATTCCATGATGTTTTTTGGAGCCAGAAGGAAGGATTCTTGATAGATGGGGAGTGTAGACAACACCATTTTGATGAGAATTAATTTCCCTCCCTTTGTGAGCTAGTGTCCTCCCCAGGATGAAATTTTGGATTTAATTTTGCTGATAATTCCAAGCCACAAAGATCTTTTGTTGACACCAGTTATAAGAGGTAGACAAAGATACTTAATTTCTTCCCACTGGGAAAAACCATCAAAACCAAGGTGTTCGACAATGCGACTGAGTTTGTGTTGATCAACATCCATCCATACACTAAGCTTTTTCTGTCATTAATTAGAGCTCTAGAGGATCTGTAGTAGCTTTTAAGGATAGATTTGAAGGCTTTTGCAATTCTTATTGAGGCACCTCCAAGTAGAAGAGAATCACCTGCAAAGAAGGTGTGGTTTATAGGATTCAGGCCATTCAAAATTCTTATGCTAGGTAGAACTCCAGCATATCTCCACTGCTAGCTTCCTACTAAGATTGTCCTCCATCAGAATGTACAAGAATGGGGAGAGGGGGAAACCTTGCCTCAAACCTCTCTGAGCTTGAAAATAAGATGCAGGATGCCCATTGACAAGCGGTGCAATCAGGGCTTTTCAATGTAGGTTCTTGTGAGGTTGAAAAAATGAGGGAAGAATCTAAAGGATAGGAGGACTTTGAGGAGGAAGGATAGGTTGACCCTATCAAAGGCATTATCCATATCTAGTTTGATTAGCATCCCCTTCTATTTCCGCTGCTTGCTAGAGTGAATGGCTTCCTGCACTTGAATTACATCATCCAGGATGTGCCTACCTTTAACAAACCCCCCTTGAGAGCTGGAGATTAGTTTCCCCAGTAGAGGTTTAATTCTATTTTCTAGGAGTTTGGCCAGGATTTTGTAGGAGGCATTACAAAGAGAGATGGGTCTGAATCTGCCATAGGTTTCAGGATTGACTTCTTTCAGAATTAAGGCCAAAAAGGTTGATTTGATGCCTCCCCCTACCTTTGCTTTGCTAAGAAAACCTTTTATCATTTTCATCAAGTTAGTTTTGAGAATGTCTGGGAAAAATTTGTAGAAATGAATCGAGAAGCCATTAGGGCCAACGCCCTTGTCTAGTTCCATTGCCCAGATGACTTTTATAATTTCTTCTTCTAAAAAGGCTTTTGTGAGGGCATGGTTGTCTTCTAAGCTAACAAGATGGGGGATGTTTTAGAGAAGGTCAACTGTATCTTCGTCGTTGCCATCAATCCTAGGGCCATACATATTTTTGAAGTGGCTCTCTGCTCTTGATTTTATTTGGTCAAACCCTTTAAAAATTTGTCCCTCTGCTGTTTTGATTTCAGTGAAGTGATTACGGGAGAGGTGGGCTCTGTATTGATGGTGAAAGAAGGAGGTGTTATGATCCCCATCCTTGAGCCACAAGATGTGGGATTTGATTCTCCAGTATTCTTCTTCCATGTGGAAGGAGTCGTGGGAGGAGATTTGGGCTTGCACCTCTTTTTTTAGCACCTCAGAAGTGATGTTTATGTCGTCCATTTCTAGTTGCAGGGTTTCCAATGGTTGAACTGTTTCTATTCTCTAACTAGTTGGAGTTTTGATGGGTTTTCTTATCCAGTCTTTCAGGGGATACTTTGTGGCTTTTATTTTTTGCTCCCACACATATCTTGGGGACCTGTTGATTGGTTTGGCCCAAGATGCTCGAACGGTTTCAAAGAATCCTTCTCTTTCAATCCAGAGAGGGCTGAACTGGAAGGGGATTGGGCCCAGGTCTTCTTCAGCTTCCACAAGTAGTTGAATGGGCTTGTGATCTGAGGTGAGCTTAGGGAGGATTTTAGTTGAGATTAAAAAAAATTCCATCCGCATAGTGCCTTGGACTAGGAATCTATCCAGTAGGGCAGAAATGTGGTCATCCCCTATTCTGTTGTTGGTCTAGGTATAAAGGCCTCTCACTGGGTTAAAATTGAGGAGATCCCACTGCCGCATTTGCTCTTCCAACATTCACAACATTTTATATCTATTGTTGTTACCTCCCCTCTTTTCTCTTGATTTCAGGACTATGTTTAGATCTCCGGCTAGAATGATATTATTGGGGGAGTGAATCTCTAGGAAGGCGCAGAGAGAATTCCAACACTCTCTTTTTTCAGCATGAAGTACATGGACATAAAGATTGAATAAGGTGAAGGTAAACTTACTTGTGAGATGCTTTAGTTTAGTGAAGATCCAATGCTGGGTCTCATAGGTGTTGAGTAGTTGGAAGTTTTCATCGGACCATAGAATAGCTAATCCGCCCAAGGATCCCCTCAAGATTACTACTTTGCCTACATTTTTCTTCCACTTTGACTTGCTGATTTCAAGAAGGGTAGGCCCTTCAATATTAGTCTCTTGGAGAATGAGGATGTATAGGGGGTCTATTTTCGATAGATCTTTGACGGCTTCGATTTTTGGGTGGTTCCCAAAGCCTCTGTAGTTCCAAGAGACTAAACACATTATTTATCGGGGGAGGGGTTGGAGAGTCCTCCCTTGGGATGCCTTGCTCTGGTGTTTCTCCCAATGAGAATTTATATTGTGGGTTGGATTCCTTGCATTTTTAGCCTTTCTTCCTTCTCTTCCTTGACTTCTTTATGTGATTTCCTTCCAGCTCTTTTCGAAGGTCTCTCAAAGGTTTCATCCTCTAAGGAGCAGGAGTTGTCTGTAGACTTTTTCTTTTATATTTCCGCATATAAAGGGTTTGAGGGGCTGCCTTGGGAGGCTCCAAGTGGGATTGTTTCTTTGCCATATTTATTGAAGGAAGGGGTTGCATTCTGTTCCATGCTGTCAGGGGCTGTTTTTGGAGGGTCTGCGGGAGTGCTTTCCTTGTTGGGGATTAGGGCCTCATTCAATATGGGAATAAAACTCCTCTCTTCATTTCCTTGAATTACATTGGTGTTCCCCTTTATGATTCCTTTCCCATTTGATTTTTACAGGGCTGCTTTCTAGACCAAAGTCCATTGCTCACCCTTTGATTTCTCGCTCTGTTCCTCAGCCTTTTTCTTGCAATATCTTGCGAAGTGTCCATAACCATGATAATGTATACATTTGAAAGGGAGTTGTTCATAGTCCAGCTCTTGAATATGGGACCATCCGAAAACTGTTAGATTTATTGCTTCTGGAAGCCCTTCTTCCAGGTCTACCTTGACACAGATGTGGGCACAGGAGTATTGATATTTTCTAACAACTTGATCAATATATATTCCGAGGGTATTGCCAATAATCTGAAGGGACTTCTGGTTCCAACAATGTACTGGGATATGAGGGAGATACACCCAAAATGGAATGGTTGAGGGCACGTCTTGGGAGGGGTCGAAGTCAGGCGACCACTTGTTTAAGTATAAGCCTTCTGGCCCCATGAAGTATGGGCCATTCCTGAATATGAGGCTTCTATCCTCTACACTTTCAAACAAAAACAAAAAAAATCCTTTGCCAAAAAAATAACTTTTGATGCCTTCTTTGATTAATGGGATCCAGATTCTCTTTACCCAGTCTTCCATTTCTTTGGGATATGGCCAGAGGCCTCTACAAGATTTAGGGAAGATCTACATGTTTCTTATTCTGGGAGAACCAACGAAGGGATGTTATCTTTTTTCTTGACAAACTTATACTACAATGTTGTTGGAGGGTGTTTGCAACTTGATGCCACCAATTTCTTGAAAGCACTCACCTCCGATGGAAGAGGGAGGGGTTCAGATCCCCCTCCAGAGGCCATGGTGGCTGAAAGGAGTAGCTAGGTGATGCTATTTGTGCACAGCAGCAGCCACATGCTCGCTCGATTTTCTTTACACCTTTAATATTATTTTAAGAATATGAGAGCTCTTAGTATAAAATATGAGGCAATGTAAAGTATTTAATCCAATGTGAAGTAACCACTAAAGACAAACATATGTGAGGTTGTCATGATTTGTCAGTTTCAGAGATTTTTTCATAAGCATCATATTGCAGCCCTCTAACAATTCATTTAGTAGCTACAACCAGTCCCCATGTGTGAACATATGCAAGTCCCAACACTCCTTTGTCTTCCAAGTTATAAATATCCCAAGAAGCTAATGGGAGCTAAACTTGAAGTATGTCCTTCCTGATTTAAGAGAGAGAAACACATGTGATTCTCTAATGCATGTGCCATGCACTAGACCAGGACTAACAAGCATTTGTCTTAGTGAAGTCCATGTGGAGAGAATGGATAGACACATCATTCCAGTCTTCACCTGGAAGACAAAATGGAGGATTGGGTAATCATATGGCATTCGATACTCTTTGAGAATGAGATAAGGAATTCAATATAAGAGTACTCGAGGATTGGTATTCTTTGAGGGCTGGCTACCCAAGAGAAGGATAGTCCAAGAAGGTCATACTCTAGGAACACCTAGGTGGAGTATGTACCTTGGAGAGACAATCTATAAGTCATGTGTCTCGCCAACATTGTAGCCAATTGTCTCGTTGATATATGGGGATGTTAGTCAAGGCCTTGCACTAGGATAATTCTAGTTGATATGATGCTATACATATGCAATTACCAATCCAATTCTTCTTATGAGATTCTTTAGTTTGAAAGTGACCGTGTATCTATATGAATACCTCCCTAGTTAAGAGGGAGTGCTGAAAACTGTAACTAGGATCGGTCTTCATATTGACTATGTGATTATGTATTTATATAAAGAAGAATACAAATATAATAAAATGTATATTTGTTGTAAATGCTTCATGAGTTTCATGAGCAAGATTTTATTTTAGGTTAATAGACTTCTTCTTGATGTCTATTAGGGTTTTGTATTCTACGTATAAATGTAATTAAGTGTCTTATATATGAAGGATCTAGTCTAAAGAAATGATCCAAGACCTTGTCAAAGAAATCGTGAATGAATGGATTAATTCATCCCTCCAACAACGATGTAAGATAAGCTAAAATGATATGTTAAAGTCGGCCTTCCAACATTTAGATAAGTCGGCCTACAAGCTAAATGAAAGGTCAGTCTAAAGATAGTAAAACTGTCTCTATATATACACCTATTCTACAGTCATTTGAAGACAAGAAATTTCGGTCATCTATGAAACATAAGTGAAAATATTTTGTACGAGGTTCAGTGCAGATTTTTGACGAGTTTTAGAACTGCTTTAGATACATACATCATTGTGGTATCATAGTGTAAGAAAGTGTTGTGGTCTCCTAGAACAAAAGTCTGGATTGTCTCTGATTTTTCATCAAAGCTTCTATGTATAATCCTGAAGTGGTTATAGTGTATAGGGTCCGGGTACATGCAACGTTCAAGGGAAATGTTCCTATGTTAAAGTGTGGATAAAAATTGAGAAAGGTTTTTGGACTGTCCAGAAGTGAAAGAGCTGATCAAAGGTAACATTGGTATTCATTTCTAGTTCATGAAAAAATTGGAACAATGGTCTGGGAAAATATTGTAGATATTCCAAAGAGACGGATCAGTGAGAAAGTGATAGAAAGTAGGAAAGTAAATTTGTGATTTAATTTCCTAACTACAACTTATATACATATCAAGTAACTGGAGTTTCAAAGGAAGTGTTGGTGCAGAACAATGCAACTTGGTGAAGAGAAGAAGGATCATCATTGAAGGACATCAAAGAAGTAAGGTCAAGGTCTTGGATTCATATATAGGTCAAGGGTATAATTCTTGGTCATGGTACTTGTCATCTGAAAATCTATAGGAATATTTTCTCGTGGGTTTTCCTCTCCAAGATGGAGAGGTTTTGCCTTGGATATAGGAGCTTAATTCTTGTGTCTCGTGTATTCTGATAGTTTACTTGAAGAAATATTAAATAAGCTATCGAAGGAAAGACATAAGTAACTCAGGTAACCTCACAAGTAATTATCAAGAAGAGAATTTGAATTAATCACTAACCCTCCAAATTCTCAACTAAACAAGCATCCTACATGTGGGGAAAGGATGAACCATGTCCCACTGACATGTCAATATATTTCTATATCCATCTTTCATTGGGGTACCTGCAAGAGAAGGTTAACCACTCATCCTACTCATATTCCATTGGAGAAGGTAAACCACTCATCCTATCCATATGTAATCAATAGTAGGGGAAGGTGAACCACTCACCTTGTATACAACGCACCACTAGGGGAAGGTGAACCACTGACCCTATGGTCGCTTATAGCTCAATAAGTACCCTAAGCCCCTAGGAGTTCCCAGAGCTCAATGTTAAATATTAACCACAGATCCCTTCATATAAGGAACAATGCCAAGTTGTTTCCTGGAAAACAAGTATATATATTGGTGATGATATTTGGATAGACAATAAGAGCTTTATAGCTCCATCTAGCAGCGCATAGATGAATCCACAACTTTCTATGGACTTATTATTTTTCAATAGAAACCATAGAAGTACTTCGCCATCCTTGCCTTTCAAATGTCATGATAATTGTCTTACTTCTTATAACTTGCCTTAAAAATCTCAATGAATAGTTGAGACCTTAATAGTAGGGTTTGTCCACAACTTATAGCTTCTTACAGAAGAAAGGTGATGTTGATCTTATCAAGATAATATAGGTGTGCTCAATCAAATAATGATGAAGAAAGAGAGGATCAACATCTGAAATATTTTATTAATAAACATTTATATCTACTTCTAATCATGGGAAAAGGTATGTTGATACAAAGCATATCCATCAAGCTATATGAAGCCAGATATTCAGTCTGGTACATGCACCAAAGTCAACCAATTTATCTCGGTTCATTGTGACTATTATAATCGGGATGTCATGAGTCAATGTCCTTTCGATATAGATGACTTTCTTGGAATAAACTATAGCTCCATCTAAGACCTTCTGTCAGATGGTAATGAATCCAAAGTATCTTTGCGGCTTTGCGATGATTTCAAAATTAAGTTACGAAAATACCTTGACCTTTACAAAGAACAAAGACGATCTTCTAAATTTTATTGTCTTCTTTCAAATTCCAAAGTCAAAGGAAGTATAACATCAATCGTAATATGCAAAATAAATAGAGTTGTTATATCGTGACATTCATGACCTTCCTGCATTTATTGTCATAATGGAGATTTAAATACTATTCGGATCGTAAAGATCATGTTATTTCAAAATCGTGACCGATAGGTCGCTGATCAAGAATAATTTAGCAAACTATTTCAAACCGAATTTTAGTTGGAACTTAGCCTCTCAACTCCGGGAGAGGGCTCTCTCAATAGGTTTATGATTTTCAAATAAGGATTAGATGGCTAACTCTATGAGTAAAATGGATAAAAATGGATAATTGGTTGTATTGCTAATCAAAAAATATCTATTGGGCTTATGGAGTCAAGTGTGTTTTCACAAAACATGAGTATCATCTTCATATGGAAGTTAGGGCATTTCAGGGTTTAGATGCATCAACAGAACAGTAGGACAGAAAATAAACAAATTTCATGAACATATGAAGGAAGTTAGAGCGCCTTTAGTGAATTATAAGTAACATACATTCATGCCACTGTAAGTAATTGAAAGAGGAAAACCATGAGAATATCAAACATCAATAACCCTTTCTGAATCCTAAGTGATGAAACCAATATCTTTGTATTAACATAAAAACACAGTCATTGCTACAACAAAACAATATGCGTGTTAATGAAAATTTCCAACCCTATGAAATTCAACTTCTTGTATCTTATAAATTCATCATTACATTCTTCGATTCACTCCAATCACCTAAGAAAAATTCAAATTTGCTAGCTTGACACCTATCAACTGCTAAAACAAACTTTTAATTACATCTGACAGTTAAACTCTCTGTTCTAGAGTCCTAATACAACTAGGATTAAAACTCTTATTATAACTTAACAACCTTGTCCAAATATTAAATCTTCTATCTTACAACTGCTCCTCCTAAAATTTTACCTTGATGATGTCCAGCTCCTTGCTGTTTGACTATATTTATTTTCCTCTTATCTTCCCTGAAAGATAGGAAAATTCTCCCTGCAAAATAGCTATAATGATTCATTTATGTTTCCTCAAACCATCTGCTGACCAACTTGTGCTCAAAACATGTGGCAAAGCCTTATTAGACTCATGTGACTTCACACTTCCAGCTATGCTCAAACCAAGCCTTTGAAGGAGTCTCAAAACTGTTAACATTGTTGCACTACGAAACTGTTTGTTGTTTTCGTAGCGCAGAACTTCACCTTTGAAAACTTCATTTGAAACCTTCAATTTTCTATGTTTTGCCATTGGATCTTCACTTGTGATCTTTATACATTCTTCAACAACATCAAAGTTTAAAAAATAAACCCTTTCTCCCTTTGAAACTTTGCAAAATTGTTAAAAATGCATCCTATAGAAGTTTCGTAGCATGTTATGAAACTGTTATGCATGGCACCTACAACAGTTTCGTAGCGCACTATGAAACTGCTGTGTCTATATTTTCACATCTTTTTTTCCAAAAATTTGAGTTTCCAACCTTTACTGCCATCCTTTTAGTTATATATAAGCTCTCATAACCAAAATAAATCAACTCTGAGCTGCTTTCAAAAATGAAATATTTCCACATAACCCCAAAAATGTGTTAGGAGATGTCACTTACTGTTTACACTCATTTTTGCTGTGGTTGATCTTCAGGCTTAGCTAGCTATATCTCAAGATCTTCAACCTGCCTTTTAAGCCTTCTATTATTAGCTCTTAGTTTGGTATTAACCATCCCTATAAACTTTGCTTCCTTGATTGCAGGGATGGTCCATATGAATAATTGATCTTGACTTCTGATTAACTCGATGTTTGAAACCTTTTCAAGCTCCCACAGACTTGTCAACCTCTCAAATTTTGACCTTTCTACTACATGCATTCTCACTTTCTTCTTCAATTTATCAATTTCAATGTTTGCAAGTCTAAGTTTGTCTTTAGCCTCCTCATAACTACTCTTTTCTCTCTGAGTATTAAAAACTCTGTTTCTGTCTTCTTCAAGCATTGGAGATGATATATTTATGGGTTCTTCAAAAAAATTTGCATCCTCACCTCCTGTTTGGTCTATCTCCATGTCTGGCTACTGTAGCTTCTCTTCAAATTTTGTCAGCTGTATTTCTAGGTCTTCAATCTGTCTTTTAAACTTCCTGTTAGTAGCCCTCAACTGAAAATTCATCATTCTCACAAATCTGGATTCTTTACCCTTGAATTTCTGTGTGTTTCCTATAAACTGTGATTTATCAACCTCGCTTGATTTCAAGATGAGAGAAGCTTTGGTATCAGTTTACCATAAGCTTAACATTTGAAAGGACATGCATGTAGTGTTTTTTGCATGAGATAATGAAACAAGAGATCAACCCTTTTCGAATTTGAAATTACCTATCATGATGACCCCTACATTTGAAATGATGGATTTGGATGGTTGCATGACTTAGAAATGACTCCTATCAGACACTTAATAATGAAAAATTAACGGAATTTGAATGAATTGATGATTTAACAAGATTTCCTATGAATCCATGTTTTCGTATCACGCTTACTGTATTTTCAGGGAAAAGCGCTTCGAAAATAGCAGCCTTTTCGTAGCGCAAAACATGTTTTTTACACTGTTTGCGCTACGAAAACGTGATTTCGTGGCTAATTCCAAAATTTTTTCAAGTGGTTTAAGATATGATTTAAAAACAGTATATGGGACCTTTAAGCCATGAAATAAGGTTGTTAAACTTTATTTGGAGATGAAAATGACACTTTTAAGACTCTTACCCTATCACTTAATCCTTTAAGCATGAAATGACCTACAACCTATTTAAGACCATGACTAGAGATAAGGCAAACTTTCCAAAGTTTAGAAATTTTTTTATGGCGATAACAGATCAGATGTTGTTATAACCAGCATTGGGATATATCTTTAATTTGTAATGGTAAGGTCTTCCACCTTGAATTTTAAGAGTCTATTACTTTGATATATATGAGGATTATTAAACAATGTATATTGTCATGTCAATATCTCTATCCTTTGGAGGAGAGAGAGATTATAACTAACGGCTTTCCCTGAGGCCTTCCTTACATTGCCCATCTAGCCTTGAATCATCAAAATACTTAATTCAAGATCACTTATGCAAGCATATGTATCTTCCAACAAGGTACCTTAGCTTACTGGTACTTAAGGATAGGAAACCATTCATACTTCAAAATGACTATGACCCCTTTAGCTCCATAAAATTTTCATTTCTCAAAAGCCTATTAGGCACCTAATCGAATGAAACTGATTTTTCCAACAAATATCATTTGGTTATTTTACTTCTTAAAGTGGAATTTAAGTAGCATTCCCTAGTAACAACGAAATTTATAGAAGATGAGGAATAGAATTCCGATAGAGGAGGACATACTTAGTTCTGACATTGAGTGTGATTAAAATATACAACCATGATGCCATAAATATTGGGGATTTTTCTTTGCTGAGATTATCCCTTTGTTCATAATGTGAATCTCGTTTTCTTGAAGATGAAAAATATGTGAGAACAAGAGGAAATATCACTTACTCATACTGCTTATATCAATGGAAATTCCAATGATGACTGATCAATGTGCAAGGTCAGGACTTCATTTAAACTCTGCTTGATAATGGCTCATAGTTGAGGGCTTTGATTATAGGGATCAAAGCATATCATGGATGTTATCATAGGAAGTACCTTGGAGTATAGTAGCTGAATCTTTTTTAACAAAAGAACACCTGGAATCTATAATACCATCATCTATATTGAGTTGAAACATTCCAGACACAATACCTTAGGTCTGTAACAATAAAGTGACCAAAATTCTTCAACATCTTCATATTTTGATACGTATTTTCACCTACAGGGAGCCTTGATCACTAATAGAACAGATGCCAAACGAGTGCCACTTGAGGATTCCTTGAGAGTGGAATATTCAATCTTCTAGGTAAGAATTCTTATACGCAGATTAAACTTAGTCTGAGGCACAAGCATTACCTTGGAAGATAACATAACATATGCTTGATTTATGTTGCATATCAGGTTGTCCTGTCTTCAATCCACCATAGGTCGGTGAATGCCAATGAAATTTTTAACAAATAAAAGCCCAAGAAAAACCCCTTTGGAAAATACATGCAGGGTTATATATATCATAAGACCATCATTAATGTCTTAGGTGTGTACCAATAGGGGATCCAAAAATGCTTAGGAACAAGTCCATGGCTTCATATTTGTGAAAGAAGACAAGATCAAATTACTCCTTCAACAAACCATCTTGGAGCAAGTTATCTTCTGAGAGTCATGCGAACTTTGTGAACAAACTATAGTCCTGCAATATTTCAGACCATTAATTTAAGTCTTAAATTTATTTAGAGAAATGTTTAGATAAGACAATCATCCAAGGATCTACAGGCTAGAATCTTGTCCAATCAGGAGAGAAATATTGGACCTATGAGAGGTATGGAATTCTTTCATTTTGATTGCAATTAGATGACAAGAGACTAGATCAATGGATCCCAAAATTCTGAGAAAAAATCCAGACCCTATATCCAGATATCTTTGTTGCAAATATATGAGTATGAAATAGACTCGGTCTTCTCCATAATTTAATACCAAGGTATGCACAAGACAAATAATGACCCCAAATTGCCACAGTTGCTAATAAAACAAAAAAAATTTGTATGATCCAGAATGAGACGTAGATTCCTTTAAGATGTGCCCAAGTTAGAGGTATTGGCTACTTATAGAACTTAGATTAGCTCTTCTGGACATTATACCCAATCTGAATTTTCTTTCAAAGAGATATGTGCCATATATCAATTTATTATTTGATCTCTAGTTCCATAGCACAAGACAAATTTCTGAAGTGGAAAAAATATAGTGTTCAGGTTTCTTACTCTTATGCTCCTCCTTGGACTTGTCCTTGACCTAGCTCTGATTCCA
Source organism: Pinus albicaulis (assembly GCA_034641835.2). Lineage (NCBI taxonomy): Eukaryota > Viridiplantae > Streptophyta > Pinopsida > Pinales > Pinaceae > Pinus > Pinus albicaulis. The sequence goes on from CM076574.1 coordinate 693,434,388, forward strand.
TGTTAATTTTTCATGTTAACATGTTCTTTGCAAGGAAAATTACTTCAGAGATCTATATTAGCTCAGATTTCCTTTAGAAAACACATAAGACATAATCATCATGACAGTAACTAAAGAAAGAACATAGACAAAGGATGCAAAATACAAGCAAAGAAAATGTAATATTCCCAAATGGGGAAGCAACAATAAATGAACAAAAAACTGGAAATAATAGTGTAAATCAACTCATTAACATTGGAGACCAATATGGAGACATAAAAACATTTATTAGATCAGAAAATCAACACAAAACATTGAAGCATGAATCATATACAATGAGGAAACAAGCCTCCCATAAGCAATCACTCTTGAATATGAACTGCTTCTACAATGAAAAATGATGGAAGACTCCTACAGTGCAGTTATAAATGCATTTCTACAGCAAAGGAATGTAAAAAATATGTAGGGTTGTTATATGCCTCAAAATATATGACAAATATAGATCTAGGCTTTATACAAACTCCTACGTAGAACCCAGAAAGGGTTGTCAGAAATACACTCTGTATAAGATGGGATATAAATCCCTAGGGCTGAAGATTCACTGCAAACTGAAGCACATGAGTGTAGAGGGCTTAAATAATGTAGGTCTGATTTAGATCCCCTCAAATGCCTCCTCCAATGAAAGGTTGAACCCTTCAATCACAGGAAAACACCCCAAAGGAGCCACAAGATCCCTCATTGAAGCTTCCCCTCCAAAATAACGCAATTCCCAGCTGGAAAAATGCTATAAATGATGAGAAATAAATGGCTTGGTGAAAAATGTCTGAAATATTTCCAAGAACTCTCCAAAATTATCTCCCAAGATAAGCAATCCTTCCTCCTATGAGAAACTAGCTCAAAAAGTGGGTTTCTCAACCCTCCACTACAACACCCTGCAACACAGCACAATACCCTACAGAAACTATGCTGATGAAGAAAGATGTAGCTTGGACTTAAGCCCAAGTGTGGAAAATTAAATGAAATTCTCTTCCAAGAGGCCTCTCAAGGAAGGAGGTGTGATTCCCGCTCGGGAACACCTGGTGCTAAAAAGCACAACAAACTCAACTAAACAGCTGAAGAATGCAAGATGTCTAAACAAGCCACATATAAAATAATAATCCAAAAAATAATGCCATATGGCTTCCATCCTCTTCCTTATATAGATTATAAGCTTCCTTGCCCTTGGCCCCACTCAATTAGGTCATTTCCTTGATGAGATTAATCTCCCTCCAAAACTGAATTATTCATCATTTACTAACCACTCCTCCATAACAACGCTACTGACTTGGTCAAAGTTGACTGGTTCAACATGATCCAACCCCTGTTCACACTCAAAGGTGCTTTATTTAGCTTCTTAGAAGGTCTCCTTTCACACTTGAAGTGTTTTTATTGCTGCTAAGGAGATTTATGGGCCTCCCTACCCACTTATTCACCTACCTAGTGACAAAATGATCTATAATATTCCATTTAGCTAAAAGCTAAATTTTAGGAATATTACAGTCCTCCCCTCCAAAATTTTGCTTGTCCTCAAGCAATTGTAAAGGTGGAGATAAATTCCTCCCCTCCTCCTCCTGTGGCCTCCTCACCAATAGCCCCCACCACTACTCAAAATAATCTGCAATAAATCTGCCCCCCAATGGCTTCTCCCAAGTATGCAAAACCAAATGTCTCACATCATGAGGAAGTGGAAGGTGTAAGTGGAAACCTTATCTCTATCCAATGGCCTCCTCAAGGTAGGAGTGATGACAAGCATAGGGGATCTCATTCCCAATGAGAGAATCCCATCTCCATTATATCATAGAAATTAAATGAGCCAACCTAGGTAGCTCATCAAAGATGTCCTCAATGCCCTATTCATGAAATTTATTGGGGTTGTATGGAGAGATTAAATTTTTCCACCCATGTTGTTTCTCTCTCCATTTATGATATGTATGGGGTTGTTGTTGATCTTGGGCTGAAATTTTATGGTCTCCAAGAATGTCCCAAGTTACCCAATCAATCAAATCATCCATGAAATTCCTCCCCCAAGAACTCAAGTTCTCCAAATGGCTCCTCCCACATGAAGACAAGAGATGTAGTGTGGAAATCAATGTTTGCCAATTGTTTCTCCTGAAACATGCAACATATGAAGTATGGAGAATCATACTCCCAATGGGCACCTCCAACTCTTGTGCCATCCTCCCAACAAATCCTCTCATAAAAATAAGAGCATAATCAATATATGGAAGCAACAACAAATAAAAAAAAATTTCCATATGACAACCAGGAGGTGGATCATAGTTCCACATGTGGAACCAGCGCAGTGCATCCCTTGCCTGCCTCAAAAAAATATATAACAAGTGTCCTTTTAGCCACTCATTTGCTGCCACAATCATCCTACAAGATGGAATCATATAAGTAAAATTTGGTGCCAATGGTGCACACCAAGAATCATGTGGCATCTCCCATAATCCACCAATATCATGGCCAACATCAATGGTGAAAATGGCCTTAAGTACATCACAATACAATATAAAAGAAGGAAATATCCTCCTTGGTACAATATGCTGCTCACAAAAAGTAAATGAATACAAATCATAATACATAAGTGTACATCCTCTACTATGTACCTTGGTCATTGAGTTGAAATGGCTCAACTGAAAGTTCTCCCTCACTCTCAATGAGTAGGGAAGTGGTTGTGACAACCTCTCCATCATCATCTGGGCTATGCATCTCTCCATATGTTGATATACATCCTACTGGATGCCCTCCCATGTGACCTCCTCCATCAAAGAATGATATGCATCAAAGTGCATGGAAATAAAGTTCACATGTACTGCATGTGATAGTGTTATACTGAAATTTTTCACCATGACATTTTAGTACTCCTTTAGAATTCTATAACATCAAAGTTCCTAAAATCAAGACTTGAAATTGAGAGAAATGCTCATAAAAGTCTTAAAAACACTTGTACCACACTTTCTCTTAACATTGCCTATAGTTCCGCACCATTTTTCTCTAAATCATGTGGAGCTAAACGCACGTTCTCTTCAATAAGGGTGCGGACCCCTGTAAAAGGTAAAACAAAGGTGGAAAGTAACAATTAGAAGCCTAGTAGTCAAATCTGGAAGCATCTAGAAGCAATTGTCCGGTCGAAGGAGCCTAACCCTTGATTTATGGAGCCCAATCCTTTAAAAAGAGCATTCTATCCCTTATTATGTGGAACCATAACCTCCTCTATTTTCCTATAAATTGAAGCCATAGTGCAGCTTCAAAGGTTAGAGTGTGTGTGGGATAGTGGAAGAGTTAGTGAGTTATACTTTGAGAATTTTTGACGAGAAATGTTGCAGAGACTCATACTCAACTAATCATTATGTGGGAATGATTCTCCTCAAGGTAGGAGTGATGACACACCCATGTGAATTTTAGCCGAGAGAGTGCAAGTTTGTTAGGGAGTAAAGGGAAACGCATGTCTGGACTCCTAGAAGGCTCGTACGACATCAAGGCTTAGGACAAGCGCTTGTGGGGCGGCTCTTCTTCATCAAAGATAATACGAATGAATATAATTTTCTCATTGAGTTCTTTAGTTAAATAGCTTATTTATCATGTTTTATCAATGAGTTATTTAATTAATTATCTCATTTCTTGAATTCCTTTATAATCTTGATAGATGTTTGATTCATGAATTAATTTTTATTATGCAGGTGCTTTTGATCTTTTCTTGTGTTTGTGATTGCAGATCCTTGACAACGACTTTCTTCAAGCCACTAGAATGAAGATCACCGCTGGACTACAAGTAGGTTTCCAAAACCTTGTTATAGTTAATTCAAAATCAAGCAATATCTAGAGAAAAAAGTTTTTATTTTTCCGTTTGTTGCTAGTTGTCTGTAGGACACTTGGGAGGTCTGTCTTGTCTACAAGAACAACTTATCCATCCAAAAAAATGGTGACTCCACTGGGGAAGAGATTTTGAACTTTGATTTCTCTTATTTTTGACTTGTGAATTTATTTTTTCTGATTTTGATTGATTTATACTGGCTTGGGTAATTTATCCCTGTGGAATCCCTGAGAAATGTTTTAGAGTTTTTTATTTTTTCTTTTAGTTTTTTGGTATCCTCACTTTTCTTTTAGAAACAATGCGAGCATCTCCTCTCTTTTCTTGTATACACAATGTGGGATCGCACTTGTTTACACTGAATCCTGTGGAACTTGTGAAAATTTTTGGAAAATCTTAAAATCCTCTTTTATGGATTAGTTTTTTATATTCTCGGTGTATACCCAAACTTGTATCTTCTATCAGAAAACTTTGATTAAGAGTTTATTTCAACATTTTTAGTTTTGAATGATTTTCTGATATATCTGCATGTTATAGTGACTTTTTCTTTGTCTTTATCCCGCTCAAAGATTAGAAACCTTGGTATACCTTTAGATCACTGGTATTTCCTTGCTTTCTTGCTAAGTTTGACATCATAGCAGAAATTGTTTTATGAGATTTAGATCCCATTTTCTCATTTGCAAATCTTTAAAAAAAGTTTGTTGATAAGTTTGGAATTTCACTTAAAAACCCAAAATTGGGTGTTTTTTGAGTTCTTGTTGATCCAAGCAAAGAATTTCTTAGTTAGATAACAAGCTAAGCAAGAAATCCTCAAAATATTTAAAGTTTTAATTTAGATTTAGTCTTTAGAATTTTTTAGATCTCAAAATTAGTGTTTTTATTTTTGAGTGTTATTTCTAGAAATTATAGTGTTCTTTTGAAGAAAAACTTTGTTTGTAGTTTTGATCTTGAATGATAAAGGGATTTCTTATTGAGAAATAGATCATTTTGAGTTCTCATGAAATTAGATTTCTTTTCATTTATTCTTGTTTGAAGGAAATAATTGTTTTAAAAGATTTCATTTCTCAACTCTTCCTTTAGATAGAATTCATTGAAAGGAAAATAATTGTTTCTCATAATAGATGCATTTTTAGTGTGTTTTGAGTCGGGTCATTACATATCATCAGTTTCACTTTCGCACCTATTTTCCTAAGAAATAGCCTATTAAAATCAACGCTTAAATTAAATTTAATCTAGTAATTTTCATATTTCTAGGGCTCTTTTCACCAATATAGCTTAGGCTAGTGTATTGGAGTAGGGAGTAATTAACTCTCCAAGACAACTAAAACAAACAAGTAGTCGATCTTGCGGTAGGAAAAATCCAATAGTTGCTTGTATGCTCTGGGAAGCTCCTCTTAAAGGAGTCAAGCACGAGGTCATATCTGAACCAGTGAGATAATCAATTCTATCTCAATGGGAACAATAGAAGATGTGTGCGTATTAACAACGGTAAACCTCGGATAGACCATTGTCGAGGATACTAGGGTCACTTGTTGGTATACCTTGGATTATGTCAAGGATATTTCAAGGGGATTGAGCTTTGTTACTCTTCCCTTGCGCGTATGTTGGATCGTAGACTGTCCCCCCAGGTATATTAGTTCATATTGGTAACCATAGTGGCCATAATATTTATGGTTTTTTCCTAAGGTGACGATGGAGGAAATATCCCACTGTACCTAGAGTAGACGTCGACTAGACTCACTTGGAATATCCGGAGGGTTATCTTCAATCGAGATTGTTTAAGTGGAGAAACTTTCACCAGTCTGTTTCATTAAGCAGGTTGTCGGGGTAACTGTTCCAACCGCCCTTTATACATTAAATTAGTACGATGTTGGATTTCATCACCAACTAGTGTTTTTAGTGTGAGAAGTTACTGTTTGTGTGTGGTTTGATCTCCTAGATTTTTAGGCATGTGATTCATTTTTTTTTTCCTTAGCGACTCTAGGAGTTTTCATTGAAATTTTCTTTGATTGCCTGTGATTGATAATTTTTAATCGTGGCTGAATTACCAAGACAATCACGTAGACTCCAGGGGAAACCTCCTGAGTATACACCAAGCCAAATTGAAGGGCTGCGAGCTCTAGTACCACCTAGTGTCAGTAGAATTAGATCAACAGAAACATGAGAATCATCTATAATTATTCATCCTGATTATCAATCACAAACAACACAACATATCCAAGAGCCAATTTCAATTTCCAAAGTTACTGGTAGTATTTCTCCTTCCAGTGAATTAGCTAAAGAACTTGAAATTTCTGAGCCAGACACTAAACCTGCTATATTGGAACCATCTTTAGGATTTGTTACTCCGACTTCTAGTGATCCTCGTTCACCTAGAGTAAGACATCGCATTACTGAAAATCTTCCTTCTGACCTCATATGTATTGAAGAACTTGTTGGTCTAGACAAAGACGTAACTATTCCTGAAACCCAAGAAAATTTGAATCTTAGGGAGTGTGAATCAATATTCTACAATTCTTTTAGAACTGATTCTTGGTATTTATCATTGACATATTTTTTACAAAATGCAAGTCTTACTTATTCACCAACCCTAATTCCTTTTCATCTTACACTGAGAGGTTATCATCCTTCATCAGCTATGTCGGGTGAGTCATCTATGTTTTCCCAATCTCTGGAAACATTTTTATATGGTGGTCCACCTGTTCCTTCAGGATATCAGTCACTCTCTAGTGCCTTCTCATGAGTAGCTCCTCAACCAATTGAACAAGTGCTATCATCTGGTACAAATGGAACTAAAACTGAAATGTTGAACGCAGAGAAAATTTTTATGATGTCTAGCAATATTCCAAATCCTCAACCTCAAGGTAGTTAGTTATCGCCTGGGGGGAAACCTCAAGGTAGTTAGTTACCGCCTGGGGGGAAACCTCAAGGTAGTCAGTTACCTCCTGGGGGCCAACCTCAAGGTAATTTTTTACCAGGACAAATTGTAGGAAAATATTATTTACCTGGAGAACAACAATACATACCTCAAGGTTATCAACCTTAGAGACAGTACATACCCCAAGGTCAACCCCAGACTCAGTATATTCCTCAGGGTCCATATCAACCCCAGAGTTAGTTTCTTCCTCGGGCTCAATATCAACCCCAGATTTAGTACATGCCTTAAGGTTATCAACCTCAAGGTCAGTACCCAATTCAAGGTTTCCAACCTCCTTCTGGTCAACCATTATTACAAGGAACTGGAAATTTTCCCGTTAATTATCAACCCTATGTTCAACCAAGTTATGGTCCTTCATATGCACAACCTTCTATGGGTCAATACCCCGGAATGAATATGGTGTGGGATCCGTCTCAAATTCAACATACTATGCAACCCAATGTGCAGATACCTAATCAACCTAGACAGTCCATAGGTTCTGGTCCAACCCAGCAACCTATTCAACCTATCATTCAAGTCCCTGCACCTGGTTCTATTTAGCAGTTTGGGCCTAGTAAACCTCAGACTCCACCTCAGACTGTTGCTGCTGCAACTTCTGTTCAACCTACCACACCTATTTCTGGAGTATTTGCAGCTCTGGTTTCTTCTATCCCTGCATTAGTGAAAATTCCTCAAGTATCTGTACCACATTCAAGACCTACAATTCAGACTACGGTTCAGATGCCTACAGGACAAGCTGGTACTAGCACGGTTGTTTCTATTCAACCGCAATTTACTTATCAACTGTACAGGGACATTATCAATTCGGACAGACTATAGAAAATCCAGTATATCAGTATCAGCCGTACCCTAGGTATACTTATCAAGTACCTCAACAACCCCAGTATGGTCTGGTTAATCCTGGTTACCCAAGAGGTTTCACAATTCCAAATGTGTGTCCAATTCTATGGTATCTTGGATATCCTCCTCTTGGCATTGGTTTGATCACACAAGGTTATCAAGACCCTAGCCATCAATTACCATTTATAGCAACTTTAGATTTACCAGATCTATCGCACCTAACGAACGATCCTATATTTTATCGTCCATATTGGCTACTGATGCCTAACAAGTTGCCCAGTGATATTCCAAAGTTTGAGGGTAAGTCAGGAGAGGATCCATCTAATGGCGTTATGAATTATCACCTCTGGTGTGCATCCAATTCACTAATAGATGATTTGATTCGATTGCATCTTTTTCAAAGAAATCTCATTGTTCTAGCTGTGAAATGGTACATTGAGTTACCACGTGGCTCTTTTAATAATTTTAATGCACTAGCTACTTCTTTCTTAACCCATTTTCAGTTGCCTGTCAAATATGACAATGGCACAGAATTTATGACTTCATTAAATAGTCTACGTCTACGTATATATCTGATCACATTCTTGAATGGAGACGTAGAAGACGTTTAGTGAAGGTCTTTATTCCAGATCAAATTTTGGCTGAATGGTTTATTAAATTGTTATTGCCCAAAATTACTGAAGATGTGGGAAAAGGAGGCGTTGTTACATAAGATAAAGTCATTGCTCAAGCTCAGTACCTTGACCTTGTATATACACAGTCCGGTACTCTGTACGATAAAATCTCTGATTTACCAAGACCTGGTCAATTAACTACAACTCCTTCTAGCTCCCATGCCATTGATGGTGTAATTGGTTCTGTTAGCACTGGTAAAATTAAGAAGAAATCTTCCAAGACGACTTCTCTTATTATCATTTTACCCGATTCACCAAAAGGAGATTCTTCTATTGAAGCTTCCACCGATATTCATGTTGTAGAATCATCTACAACCAAACCTAAAAATGGTGGTAAGACCAAAGGTAAGAATAAAAAGAAAAAATCTTCAAAAGATAAAAATGATACCACTGAACCAAATGATGAAAAATGCAAACCTAGATATACTTTTCTGATATGTGACAAGGATCATTTTACAAAAGAGTGCCTGCATAGAGACGAGGTATCAAAATTTGTTAAGGATTCACCCATACCTGCTATCTTGAAGGATCCCTTTCCTGCTCAAGATAGTAACATGGTTGGATCTTCCTCAACCGCGCTAGAGAATATCTTGATGGTTGCAACGCGATCACAAAATTACGGTAGTAAAAATCCTAGTAAAGAAGCAGAAACATCTAATTCAACATCAACTACATCTCCCTCAGTTTATGATCCGTTACAAATTGAGAAACAAAATATTGACCTAGTAATCAAACCACCTGCTAAAGGTGTACTTCGTAAATCCGCTTTCAATCCACATGTGATAGCTGCTCAAAATTACAATATTGTTGAAAAATTGGTGATTTCCCCTTCAGCAATGTCATGTTTGGAAGTGTTGCAATCATGCCCAACCCAAAGAAAATTACTTTTTTCAGCCTTAGGAGTCGTAGACCTCCAGGATTTGAACCTCATGATCTTCGATTTAGAGAATTTTACACCCCGCCTACCCCATCAAATGGCTTTTCAAATTTTGGTAATAGTAAAAAACAAACATATCTTTCGTACTGTTGTTGATGAAGGGGCTTCTATGTGTATTATTTCATTAAAATGTTGGAAATCACTTGGTTCTCCGACAATTAAACAATCATCGACTATTCTCAAATCTTTTTACGGAACAGGTTTTTAGTCGTATGGTATTTTACAAGATCTAACAATAGAGGTCGAGGGAAAAATGGTTAATCTAGATGTGCAAGTGGTTGATGCCCCTCTGGATTACAACCTTCTCCTGGGTCACTGTTGGTCTTACGCCATGGCTGTTGTATCATCGATCTTTCATCTTATAATGTTTCCTCATAAAGGAAAGATCATTAAAATCGATCAGCGCTGATATTATTCATTCGACCCAGCCTCTACTGATAGCATCCAGAATATCGGAAAATCAACTATCCCTTATAAGGATGTTAGAGTAGTTTTGCTAAAAGATTCGGCTTTACTGGGAATTTTTTCCCTACCTGCTCCCAACGTACAGCCTCCTATTGCTAATATCAATATGATTACATCAAGTACTATTTCCTTTGATGATCCTTGGATAGTACCTTCAGAATCAGAATTGGATTCTTTCGATGGTGCGATGCCTTTGAGTAATTTTTAGTTAGCATATCGGACTGTAAAATCATTTTCTGATACTTCTTCAACTGAATTTGATCCAGTGAATGTGATCAATGAGGAGTCATTTTCAAAATCGAGCTCTGCTTCGACATCAATTCCGGATCTTGGTCAACAAGTATTCAATATTGATGAACATTTTTGTAATTCTTGTCGGTCGATGAGTTACCATGGGAAGATCTTCATCATAGGTCTTCATTTTTACCTGATCTCGATCATTTTGAGAATGATTTTTCCTCCATTTTTACTCTTGATTACATCAAATAACCTCGGAATCCTCTCTCACATTTTGATTCTGAATTTAATTTAGAAAATATTTCTACAACGGTTCCTCTTGACATTTTAGTAAAACCTGGAATTGTTGAAAACATTCATATAGGTGCTTCTTGTACGACTGATGAAATCCAAGCATATAAAGCCCTATTTCAAGAATTCTGTGACATTTTCTCTTGGTCATATGAATAAATTCTAGGAATCGATCCATCAATTATTGTTCATCAAATTAAGACATACCCGGATGCTAAACCCTTTAGACAGAGATTGCGTCAGATAAATCCGAGAAAAGTTACCGCTATTAAAGTCGAAGTTGAAAAATTACTTCGTGCAGGTTTTATTTATCCAATTCCATTAATGGATTGGGTATCTAATATTGTTCTAGTCAATAAAAAACAATGAAAAATACGAGTGTTTATCGTTTATAGGGATATAAATCAAGCTTGTCCAAAGGACAATTATCCAACCCCTTACATCAATCAAGTTATTGATGATTGTGCTGGGAGAAATGTTTTCATTCATGGGTGGATTTTCTGGCTACAATCAAATCAACATACTCCCTACAGATCAACCCAAAAAAAATTTCATTTTTCCATGGGGAACTTTTTCTTATCGCAAATTTCCTTTTGGACTTAAGAATGTTGGCACCACTTTTCAGAGGGTAATTTCCTATGCATTTCATGATATTAAACACATTGTGCAACCCTACCTTGATGATTTTCCTGCTCATTCTTTGTGTAGAGTAGATCATATCACTCATTTACAAGCCATTTTTATACGATGTAGGCATTACAATATTCATTTGAATCCTCACGAATGTGTTTTTGCATACAATCTGGATGATTGTTGGGATTTATTGTCTCAAAGGCAGGCATTCGTGTTGATCCATCAAAGGTTGAGGAAATAATAATTTTACCTCCTCCTTCTACTCTTTGCCAACTCCAAAGTTTGCAAGGGAAATAAAACTTTTTACGTCGATTCATTCCTAACTACGTCGAGTTAACAAGAGGTTTCACCAGGTTGTTGAAACAAAATATTCCTTTATTTTGGGATGATATCGCTCGTCGATATTTTGATGCTCTTAAACATGCGTTGACCCATGCACCATTACTGCATCCTCACAATTACAACTAGGATTACTTTTTATACCTCGCCACTTTCGATTCCATGATAGGGATGGTTCTAGTTCAGGAAGATGAATTCCATGGTGAACATGTGATTTAATATCTTAGTCGTAATTTATATCCGATTGAAATCAAGTATTCTCATGTGGAGAAATTGGCCTTGGCAGCCGTTCAAGCTGTCCAATGTTTTCGTCATTACATAATTTTACACAAAACAACATTGATTTCTGATTGTAACCCTATGATGTATATCTTGACCAAACAATTGCTAGGGGAATACTCCAAATGGATTGTTATCCTACAGGAGTTTGATTTGGAATTTGAAAAGTCCAAATAAAAGAAATCATTGATATTTGCTGAACTTATGTGTGAATTCCCACGTACTGATACAGAAACTGTGGTGGAACAACCAATCGCAGACGAATCCTTGTTTCTTATTAATACCATTGATCCTTGGTACATAGATATCATTGTTTATCTTCAAACCCAATCTTTTCAGCCCAAAATTTCACGCTCATAATGACGTAAAATCCGTTTCTAGTCTCAACAATATCATATTGTTGGCAACACACTATACTGTCGTGGTGCCGACTCTATTTTTGGAAGTTGTCTCACCCATGAAGAAGCTGAAAGGGTTTTAAATGACTGTCACTCTGGAACATGTGGTGGTAATATGTCTAGGTATGCCACAACCCAAAATATATTGGGCGCAGGTTATTTCTAGCCGTCCTTATTTAAAGATTGTATTTATGTGGTCCGAAAATGTCATAATTGTTAAATCTTTGATCGAAAAATGCGTGCACCACCAACTCCTCTTCACCCTATAATTGTTTTCGGTCCTTTTGAAAAATGGGGCATTGACTTCATTACATGAAACCCTCACTCAACCAGGGGGCATGGGTATATTATTCTAGTAGTATATTATTTTACCAAATGGGCTGAGGGGATGCCTAGATTTGTGGCAAATGGAAAAACTGCAGCTACTTTCATGTTCAATCATGTGATTTCTCATTTCGGTGTACCCCAAGCAATAATTACTGATCATGGTAGCCATTTTCAAAACATCATGATGACCAAGCTAACTAACCAACTTGGCCTGCGCCATGATAGTTCTACACCATATTATCCACAGGCTAATGGTCTGGTTGAAGAAATTAATAAATTTTTAGTCACCATGATCAAATGAATCATTGGAATTCATAAGTCGAATTGGCATGCCATGCTCTTTTCAACACTTTGGGCATATCGAACCTCAACAAAAACAACAACAGGTTTTACCCCTTTTCAACTGGTTTATGGTTTAGAAGCAGTATTAACCATTGAATGTGAGATACTGTCACTCCAACTAACCATAGAGTTACTACCAGCCACTTCTGAAGAGGAGAAATGTTTTTTGTACTTGGCTCAGTTAGATGAGAATCGACTCACCGCTGCACTAGCCACTGAGACTCATGCAAAACGAATGAAAGCTTAGTATGATAGAAATGTTACACCTCAGATTTTTTCAGAAGGAGACCTAGTCTTGGTTTATGATCAAGCTAACGATAAGCTAGGGGCTGGGAAATTCGAACCCATGTGGCATGGTCCTTATATTTTCAAGCGACAACTTGCAAAAGGGGCCTATGAATTGATTGATTTTGACGGGGTCTCTTTAGGAAAACCCAAAAATGGGCATTATCTGAAGAGATATTATGCTTGATTCTTGTGTGGAGATATTTCCTGTACATTAGTTATTTTTTAGCTGGTGTGTTGTAGATTAGAAACGTGTGCCTAGTTTAAGTGTGCTTTTACTACTATTCCTGCTTATCTGGATTACTCTGTATATTGCAGATGTCGACGTCTTTTCAAAGATACATTGGTTTTGTTGATGGCTCTTGTCGTAGTACACATATTATCTTTCTGCAGCCTGGGTTATTTATTCACCCACTAACGAGTTAATATCTATGCATGGGGTAAGCCTCGGTCAAACGACAAACAATATTGTAGAATATAGCGCAGTTTTTGAGTTATTGTCTGAATCCATTTCATTTGGAATTCAGAGTTTGATCATTATGTTAGATTCTGAACTCGTTGTATTACAATTAAATCAAGTATATGCAATTATAAACCTAGTGTTGTTAAGATTATTTTTAAGAGTTCGTATCTTGGAACGAGAATTTGATTATATTGAGTATCAACACTTTCCAAGAAATTTAAACACGTTAGCAGATGCAATAGCTTCTAGTGTGATTAACAGACATTTGCGATAATAAAAACAGTAAATCAACATTCTATAACATGTTGGACAGGTAACTAAAAATAGTAGTATATCATAGCATAGAGTAGTGTTTCAAAAAATTGTACGTCATCCTCAATCATAGGTTCAAAACGCCTTATGATCAAGAAAAAGTGATACAAAAAATGATAAGAGTTTATACAATCGATCATCTACTATCCGTGGTAATGATCATGATAGTACACTATAGCTCATGCCACTCTACTCAGGAATCTCCTGAATGGTGCAGGAACACCAATGACATATCTCTGTAAGCGAAGAGGAATGTCATCTATATTTGTCTCTGGGATGTCCAGAGTAAGTCGCTCCAAATGGTGTTCCAAATCAGTCAGGATTTCTGCTATCTGATCTTGTGGTCATGCTGCTACAGTTGCATCCCTTTGCCTCCTCTCAAAGGGGTGGAGAGTGGCTGGTTGACGTGGACCCACATCTGCATTTGAAATTTTTGTTATGATTTGGACGATTTAAAAAACAAAATAAAAATTAGAAATTAGAGCGTGTCAAAGAGATTTTTTACCTGCCTCATCCCACTGAGCTCCTAGAGGAATAGGCATATCCTGATCTCCCCGGTAATCCATCCCAACATAAGGGAAGTCCTCTATCACAAAGAGTTGGTGTTCTAACCAATGGAAATAAGCCGAGGGAAATCAAACAATTTCTATGTCCTCACTGTGACGGGCCATCAAAGAAACCCATCGGACCATCCAAGGCTCTCAAACTCTACCGTCATCAATAGGAATATGTTGCAGGGCTAATAGAGGAATCCTCTCTAAAGAAAAAGTAGCCATGATAGATCCATATCTGAAGTTATTTAACTTCTTGTTTTTTTCTCTAGTTAGTTGGCCTTTGACATTAGCCAACACTAACTCGCACTAGTTGAATATAGTGCATTGAAAGAAGTCCACTGCAATTCACATTTGAGATCCAGTAGCCACATGGCAAGCTACATTTCCACATAACTTTACAATGCTAAATGCAATCACTTTTAATTTAAGATGGATGATAGTTTTAATATCAATCCGTTTGTCTTTTGGATTAGCCTCATCATTGCAGAACTCTAATTGTAGGCTAGCAATAGATTGGCCACCTAGTCTAGCCCCAAATAGAGAAAGTGGTTTTCCTCTTTTAGACAAACCAGTCAAAAAATATATGTCATCCTGCTCAATTTCGATCTGGTTGCCTCCAATCACGAAACACTGTTCCTGAACATCCCACTTGTTTACCAACCAAGTGAGAAGGTCTACTTGATCTCTCATGCCATTGATAGCCCAGAATTTGAATAACCCACATGCTTTCAGAACTTGTAATGTAGGTGGATGAATCATTGCAGCTTCATCCACCTCCTCATGTTCGCGTTCTCGCCAGATGAGCATTGTAAATATCCTACAATGAGAAAAATGAAAGATTAGAATCATTTTAAAACAAAAATTTTGGGTAATTTGGGAAGAAATTATGCTTTAAAATTATTCACGGAGTGACCACACTTTACATTCAGAGACAGAGCGTAGCTCCGCATAGGCTCTGTGCTAAAAGTGCGGGGCCACGACATTTTTTTTTGTAAACAATGTCGGGATCCGCAGGTACCGTGTGTCTTACCTACGGACCCCCGAGGGAGGAATTTTGAATATATTTCCTCTCCAAAAATGAATTTTAAACCCTAAAATAATGAAATGAATGGATTAAAAGCAAGGAAAAGAGGATGTGTATTACTTGGAACAGACGGTTTTCGATTTCAACAGTCGATTTGTTTGGAATCTCCTATGGAACATTTTTTGCCAAAAGCTCTCAAATCTTCACTTTGAACTCAAACGGTAAAAATGAATTTGGAAAAATCCTTTTCATAAGTTTTTTCGAATAAATTAAATTTAAATTTGTTTATTTTTTCACTTTAAAAAGATGTTTTCTCAAAATATATGTATTATTGAAGCAGGTACGTTTAATTTTTTGAGTTTTTGTGCAGAATACTGGATTTTTCAGGTGAAATGGTCATTTTTGATGAAGAGTATACTTTTATCACTTTTTCGAGCTCTTTAAAATTTATGAAAAATAAAAATCTTTGAGTCCTATTTTAAGCCCTTTTCAAACTCTCTAAAGATGAAAATATTGCTGAGTACTTGACTATTCGAACTCGTTAAAGGAAATGAACAGTTGTCCCTTCAGTATAAGTTTACCCCTTTTCGGGATTGAAATGGAATATTTATGAAAAGGTATACGTTGACTAAATCATGGTCAATAGAGTTCTCTCCCACATTATTTTATCCTTTTTCGGGCCTGAGAGACTAAAATTACGAAAAAGTACACCCATGGAGTTTTCTTAAGTTTTTTCTTCTGACTCCCTAAAAACGTAAAACACCGAGTTTCTCCTATACTAGACTCATTAAAATTTAACAGTAAAGGACCCATCGATTACAAACAAGAATGGACCACTCCTTCTTAGGGTTCGATTTTAAACTAAGTTGGACTCATCCGAAGGATGAGCTTATAAACAAGCAAATTTTATCCTCCTCAAGCTTGTAAAAAATAAAGAGGTACTTGCCAAAAATGGTGGGGGAAAAGAGAGAAAATGAATTCATTTGTTACACTTTTATTTATAAAAGCAGTAAACCACTCTTGAACACAACACTTGTTTTCACACTTCTACCTAGGTTGGGAAAATCCATTGCCTATCAGTTAATCAAACCAATTGAAGGTCTTCAGCCAGTTTCTGGGCATTAGCTTAGGGAAAATGTCACCAAACCATCTACAGTGTCATTATGTGTGCAAGAGGACAATCAAACAAACCATTCATCTGCCAACATTTGTCTCCATTTTCGTTGACCATCCCTGAGTCAGTCCTTGCAAAAAAATTCTTCAAAACTTGATCTATGGTTTCGTGTCGTGAGCTTGCTTACGACGGATCACTTTCTATCAATGACAACTCATCATCTAGGAAGTTGATCTAGAATCCATCAGTACCTTGAAATCCGCATGCCTTAATGGTAGGTTTCTCACCTTCGATGAAAAGTTGCATCATCGACCTTCGATTGAATGATTCCATGAAATGTTCAACTTGAGATCACTTATTCACATTTTATGGATTGTACTGAGTACTTTGAGAGCCATTTTCATTATTGGTGGTTTCTCTCACACTTGTTATCAATTCAACTCATTGACTGGTAATCAAGTGGATTCTACCATGTTTGACTTCAACACATTTAATCACATCAATAGAATCGTACTAGTTCAGGTAGCAGAAATCAAGACCCTGGATCTAGGTTCCACCATCTAGGCTGCGAGGAGTTTTATTATTCATTATGCAGCAGAATATTCAAGATATATGGTTGCATCAATGATGTGTCTACAATATTGATGTAATATTAAAATCATTTCTGTATCAGAACAATTTAGTTAGTTTTTTATCTGAGTATCATAATTCCTACCTCAGTGATGATATATATACATATATGTTTTGCGTTGAATGTTTTTATAGGGTTTTGACTGGGGTGTCCACAAGCTAATACTTGAAATGATAAAGCACATCACTCTTTGAATTCTCTCAGACTTCGCACTTTAGGGAGAAATTTTTTATATTGAAATTTGTCATCATGATGTTTTAGTACTCCCTTAGAAGTCTATAACATCAAAGTTCCTAAAATAAATCCTTCAAATTGAGATAAAAGATCATAAAAGTCTTAAAAACACTTGTACCGCACATTCTCTTGACATTGCATGCGGTGCCACACCTTTTTTATCTAAATCATGTGGAGCTAAACGCACGTTCTCTTCAATAAGGGTAAGGACCCCTATAAAAGGTAAAACATAGGTGGAAAGTAACATTTAGAAGCCTAACAGTCAAATCTGGAAGCTTTTAGAAGCAATTATCCGATCGAAGGTTTGATCCTATCATGTATGTTCATTCCTCCATTATAGGAGCCTACCAATCCCTTCAAAAGATCATTCAATCCCTTATTATGTGGAACCATAACCTCCTCTCTTTTCCTATAAATTGAAGCCATAGTGCAGCTTCAAACGTTAGAGTGTGTGTGGGATAGTGGAAGAGTTAGTGAGTTAGACTTTAAGAATTTTTGAGGAGAAATGTTGTAAAGACGCATACTCTCTTAACTGATCATTATTTGTGAATGATTACACACTCATGTGAATTTTAGTTGAGAGAGTGCAAAGCTTGTCAGAGTAAAGGAAACGCCTATTCCGGACCCCAGGAAGGCATGTACGACATCAAGGCGGACACGGTTGTAAGACTCTTCTTCATCAAAGATAATACGAATGAATACCATTTTCTCAGTGATTTATTTAGTTAAATAGCTTTTTTATCATGTTTTATCAATGGGTTATTTAATTAGTTATCTCATTTCTTGAATTCCTTGATAATCTTGATAGATGTTTGATTCATGAATCAATTTTTATTATGCAGGTGCTTTTGATCTTTTCTTTTGTTTGTGATTTCAGATCCTTGACAATGAATTTCTTCAAGCCATTGGAAAGAAGATCAGCACTGGACTACAAGTAGGTTTCCAAAAACATGTTATAGTTAATTCCAAATCAAACAGTATCTAGAGAAAATAGTTTTTATTTGTCCGTTTGTTGCTAGTTGTCCGTAGGACACTTGGGAGGTCTATCTTGTCTGCAAGAACGACTTATCTGTCCAACAGATAGCTTCTTCTTAAGCTCAGAAGATTTATTCAATAAGACTCTACCATAACAATAGATGACCCCATCCTCCATCATGTATCTATCACCTCCCTCTGGGTCATCAAGAATCATGCAAGAATCAAGATCTTTGGAGTACTCTACCAAGAGTTGAGACCTCCAATATGGATCAATCCTCCTAAGAGACAGCGCTAAAGATCTGAAATGTGAAGCTCCCCACATGTTGTTGTCTTTTCCTTTGACATCCCTCATGCCAAATTCATCCTCCAAAGTGCTGTCATTCCCATCATGCAACTGCTCATGCTCAAGTAAAAGTGGTGGCCTTTGGAAGTTGGCCTCCCATGAGAAGCTACCATCCAAAAATAACCTTGTGATCTTGGCCAACGTAAGCATGAGTGGCCTCCATCTACTCCAATTTATGGAGGATTAATTCCTCAAGGGAAGTAACCTATTTTTCTCCAAATCCATGGAGCAACTCCCTTGCACCATGGTGGTGCCATCCTCCATCATTGCAGCAAACCTATGTCAGCATAGAATATGTAGTGAGAGTAGGTCATGCTGAAAATGGAAGAGTGTATCCCTTCTCCATGAGTCTATCCCAGAAGCTCTGCACTGTACTAAGTCCTCTCAAGGTCCTCACCCCTTTGGAATCAATGAGTGGTGCAACCAAATGTGAAGCATCTCTCATCATCTCCTGATCTGGTGGTCTCCTCAGTGGAATGCCTCCCTGCAATGAGACATCAATATCAAGAGTAGGCTGCATATATGAATGCACAAATTTGTCCATGCCCTCACTGTGCAAATCAATCTACCTCTTCTGTGCATCAACCTTCTGAAATAGATAGGGGTGTGTGCTCCTCACCATATGATGTTGTTCATCCTCCCTACCTTCTCCTTTCATCTGTAAGGTTTCACAATCTATCAATAGTGGCACATGATGTTCATGGATTGTGCCTTGATCTCCATATATGAGATCCTTTGGAACTTATTTCAATGACACAATAATTCCTTTTGTTGGAGAAAGTGCTCCATCTTCCCCTACATGAGGTGCTAGATATGCTCTAGATATGATAGCGTTGTTGCCCCAAGCCTTCTCTTCTTCTTCAATATGAATGGGTAACTTTTCAATAAGAGGATCCTCTTTTGAAGAAGGGATATCCATGCCCTCTTTTCCAGGAGTATAAGATACATATATTGCCTCTAGAAAGGTATTATGCAAGATATTAGCCTCTTCAACAGTTTTCTAAAGTGGAGTTTGGTTTATAGATCCTTCCAACCCATGCAAAGTTTTTGTTTGTTTTGGTTTGTTTAGCTCCACCAAAGGTGTTTCAGAATGTTTCTCATGAAACCTTTCCACTATTTTCTTAGTGAACTTTGCATAAGTAGATGAATTTGCATTTTTTAAAGAATAATATTTAAATATCCACCAAGCATAGGCCTTATCTTCAAAATGGAGCGCTGCAACTTTGATGGATTCCTTCTCTGAAACTTGGTGTTGCTGCAAATAAGTGTCTAGCTCCTCCACCCAAGCTCTAACTCGAAATTTAGATGAAACATCAAAAGTAGATAGAAATAACCTACCCACATCATGCTACTTTTTCCTTGTTCTCCTTTCCTCCTTGATCTTGCAAAACCCTTAGAATTTGATGTGATCTTTGAACCTCTTAGTTTGGGGTCCATATTCTTGTAGATAATCACTAAGAGTCTCCTTTTTTGGCATTCCTTGTTCTTCCATCTCCCTCATAGTAAATCTGGGCAGTGACCCTACTAGGATCACAATTTGCACAAACATGTTCACACTATTACATAAAAATATAGAGTTTGATTTAGATTCAAACCCGAGATTCTACATACCTTCATCTTCTAGATATATCCTCGATGTCATAGTGTGAAAAAGAAGCTTTGAGAGCTCTTCTTTATCTCTTCCTCCAAATAATGGAGTCATGTTTTTTTTTTTTTTTCTTTACATCTCCTCTTATTTTCAGAAACTTCTCCTTATGGTGACATATTGGTTGAATGCACAGGCTGAGCCAAGATTATGCTCTGATACCACTGTAATATTCCCAAATGGGGAAGCAACAATATATGAACACAAAATTGGAAATAGCAATGTAAATCAACTCATTAGCATTGGAGACCAATATGGAGACATAACATCATGTATTAGATCAGAAAATCAACACAAAATAGTGAAACATGAATCATATACAATGAGGAAACAAGCCTCCCATAATAAATCACTCCTGAATATGAACTGCTGCTACAATGAAAAATGATGGAAGACTTCTATAGCACAGTTATAAATGCACTGCTAAAGAAAAGGAATGTGAAAAATATGTAGGGCTGTTATATGCCTCAAAAGATATGACAAATATAGATCTAGGCTTTATAAAAACTCCTACGTGGAACCCGAAAAGGGTTGTCAGAAATACACTCTGTATAAGATGGGATATAATTCCCTAGGGCTGAATATCCACTGCAAACTAAAGCACATGAGTGTAGAGGGCTGAAATAATTTAGGTCTGATGTAGATCCCTTCAAAGGCCTCCTCCAATGAAATGCTTAACCCTTCAATCACAGTAAAACACCCCAAAGGAGCCACAAGATCCCTCACTGAAGCTGCCCTCCAAAACAACGCAATTCCTAGCTGGAACAGTGTTGTAAATGATGGGAAATAATTGTCTTGGTGCCAAAGATCTGAAATATTTCCAAGAGCTCTCCAAAATGATCTCCCAAGAGAAGGAATTCTTCCTCCTATGAGAAACTAGCTCAAAAAGCTGGTTTCTCAACCCTCCACTGCAACACCCTGCAACACAGCTCAATACCCAACAGAAACTGCGCTGATGAAGAAATTTGTAGCTTAGCCTTAAGCCTAAATGTGGAAAATGAAATTAAATGCTCTTCCAAGAGGCCTCTCAAGGAAAGAGGTGGGATTCCCACTCGAGAACACCCCATGCTAAACAACACAACAAACTCAACTAAACAGTTGAAGAATGAAAGAAGTCTAAATAGACCACATACAAAATAATAATCCAAAACATAACCCCATATGGCTGCCATCCCCTTCCTTATATAGATTATGAGCTTACTTGCCCTTGGCCCCACTCAATTAGGTCATTTCCTTCATGATATCAATCTCCCCCCAAAACTACGTTATTCCTCATTTTCTAACCACCCCTCTGTAACAACATTTTTGACTTGGTCAAAGTTGACTGGTTCAACATGATCCAACGCCTGTTCACACTCAAATGTGCTTTATTTAGCTGCTTAGAAGGTCTCCTTTCACACTTGAAGTGTTTTTATTTCTTCTAAGGAGATTTATGGGCCTCCCTACCCACTTATTCACCTACCTAGTGACAAAATGATCTATAATATTCCATTTAGCTAAAAGCTAAATTTTAGGAATATTATAGACAAGAGGACACCTGGATATGGCACAAGCTAGGGAAAAACGTTGTTAGCCCCCTATAAATTTTTTGACAAGCAAAGTAAGGGGATAAATTGTTTTTGAAGCCTTCAAGGAATGCATCTCCCCTGAAGACACATCATCCTTGAATCCTCTTGTGCCTTTGCCTTGGATAAACCCCCACTGTTGTTCCTTGTTTAAAGGGCCTCATTGATTGTAAAAATTGTGCTCCAAAAAGCCTACATTTACCTTTGTACCCCTGCAAAATTCCTCCCTTAATCCCTCTAAATCCTCCCAAAATCCCCTTTAAATTCTACATTCACCCCTTGTTTGGTCTAATTCCCCTTTTTTTCCTCTATCGTTACCTTTTCCCGACCCTGAAAATGCACTAAAATGGGCCAAATAACCATATTTCATGTCTATTGGGTCTTAGCCCCTTTTGAACAGCCCCCTGTACTTCTTTCACCACATGAATCTGGAGCGGGAACCAGGCGCCAAGGCGAAAGGTGCTTGCCGCAGGTGGATATTGGACGCCATATTAGTCGTCGATCTATTTAGATCAGACAATCTTTGCAAAATAACACAGCGCCTGTAGCCCACTCTGTTTTCCACCTGATCGCATCTCAACCGTCTATTCAGTCCACAAATCAACGGTCCGTATTTCACCTGCCTGGTGGTCCCCGCAGCTGTGCTCATTCGAAAACCACCAGTTTCTATCGCACCGCCTTTCGGAGGTGGGTGGTATTTTTATTTTCGGAGTGATTCCACTCACTGCCTGACACGTGGCTCCGACACTGTTCAAAAACTGCCCCCCCCCCCCCGTCGCACGTTAACGTTCGACATTTGATCCGACGCGATATGCACATCAACCATCCGATATGGGGCTCTCCATCCAATGGAAATTGCGCTGCAAAGTTGTGCGGAAGTTAACCCAAGGCCTTCGTACCCCTGGCCCACTATCCATCACCCTCTGACGTGTTTTCCACCATCGATCTCCTCCCGAGATCGGACGGTCCAGATTTATTCGCACGCTCGCCGTTGACCTTGTACCGCCACATCATCTTTCCACGTGTTTCATCGTATATTCGCCCATCCCTTCATATATATTCCATTCCAAGGTCGATATTTAAGGTTTTTCAGTTGACTTTCCATCTGCACCACCTTCCAACTGTATTTTCCACTGTTTCCACCACACTGCAAGTCTTCCAAAACATTTCTTGCCATTCCTCCATGGTTGCGTCACCATCCCGCAAGCCATCAAAGCGTCCCAGCATTGTTTTCTTAACAATTTTTTTTGTTTTGCAGGGTTATCGGGTAGTGAAAGTCGCCATGATTACGCAGTATTTATTACAGCAGCCAAAAAATGTAGAAATGACTATGTGTAGAGTTCAAAGTAATGAAGCAAAGCCTAGGAAGGTGATTGATATGATCGTCATTTAAAGAGCAGGGTTAAACTTTGCGTCACCATCCCACAGGCCATCAAAGCACTAGATCGAAGACATCATGGAGAACACAGAGGGTACAACGGGCAGAAATCTATGTATATCAGGGTTTTCACATCAGCAGAATGTTTTCCCTATGAAGGACAGAGTGCCCATGCAACTTTCTTCCTATGCCATGTTCTAGAGAGATTTTCCAGCCCAGACATTGCATCCTGGTATACGTAGCATTTGATTCACAGTATGGCAGACCCTAGCATCATTTATTTACCTTTTTGTTTATTCACCAGAAGTACTACAGGTTGTTGCAGTAGAGTACATCAGAGACATGCCCGGAGTAAATGGAAGCCTGGAGAATACCACTCTTGTATCGAAAGAGTGCCATGGATAAATGCACAAGATTTAAAACAGAATGGGTTTCGGCCCTCATTCTTTCTGAGCTTTAATGCTTGATTTATTTTTTCACCTACCTCCTCTGCTCTCTATAACTATAAAGTTCATGAAGAACTCATTGTAAAGGTTGTTGATCAGTTATTAGAGAATTGCAAGTTGTTTCTTTCAAGACATAGTCTCTGTGTAAAGTAGTAAGATAGGCTGAGGAAGATGTTTTCTGACTGAGTATCCAACTATTGGCAATGTTGTACTTGACTGGTGTTGCTTTTTAATATGACAAGCACATTTCTTTGGATCCTGATCTAAAGCAGCGGTGATGTTTTTCTATCTCTGTATTTGTGTTTAACTTACATTCCATTTCATTTCATTTCTACTGGCTCGCATCATAAATCTGGCATAGGATTTACCCTTGTTAGGTACCCTATGTTTCTGCTCTCCTTGCCTTTGATGTTTTCTACTAAATGTGTTATCTAAGAGTTGATTTCAGTTAATTTAACCAGTGTAGTGGATGTCATTTCCTGCTAGCTGATGTATGAATTAAATGAATCTGTTCTTAGATTTTCTTGTTAGGATTTAATTGAAAGAATTGGGAACACTGGGGATTAGAGTTATCCCTTTCACCAGGATCCTCAGGCAACCAAGTAGCCTTTCAAGATCCCTCAAGTCAGAGGTCAAGCATCGTAGAGTTCAGCCTTCCATCTCGTGTCTTAACTCCCTACCGAATCATTGTTCATCCTACTCTCACTATTCCATACCACATTATCATCTTTAAGATCCAATTTTTTAGATGACTAGCCCAACTGAAAGCCTGCATACTGATTAGCAAGCAAATCCTTTCTTGACTCCATTGCCCAATGGTCTTGAATGCTCCCTGGAACACTTCACCTCTGCCTAAATCATCTTTTCTCATCCTTGTCCTACATTGAAACCTTCCTTCCTAATGACCAGCAACCAAACAAACAATCAAACAACCCTGAGCCTTATAACTAGCCTAAAATCTTAACACTGAGCTTCAAAGTCATACACCTTTGACAATCATAGAGACCGGGACTCGGTAGGGCTAGATTCCGAGGTCTCAAAGTGGTTTTGATGTCAGTTTCATTTTTGTCTTGCTAATTCGGCTAAACATGAACCCCAACATAATGATGATTCATCAAATAATCTTATACCTTCGTAATATTAACATCATAAGAGCACTTTAAAACTCACAGCTTCATTAGCGAAAGAACACTCTTATTCGCGCATCAACCTCTATACCATTGTTGTGTTTTCCACAACACTTCCAGACAGTAGCTCCAGAAAGGGTCAGTAGTTTCAGATCTTCATACTTTTCGCAGGTGACACATCCGGTAAATGCCCACCAATACTAACAGAGCCACAGTGTCATGATTGTTGGTTCCTAAAAGGACAAATAATCTACAAGCAATTCTAGGAAAGGCACTTTCCGTAAGCATCCTAAACCTTCCACCTGGCGACTCCATAATTCCTAAACAATTAAAAGACTCCACTGGTGATCAGTAGGCATGCGGATTATCTTCGTTCACCTAAGACTCCACTGGGAGACCAGCCTCCAATACAACATCAACCACAATAGAGGTAACAAGTAGGGTTAAGCTGCTTGGCTAGAAAACAACATTCTAGCTTCAAGAACCATTCATACAAGAACTTATCCCAACCCAAACCCACCTGAAATAGTTGATAACCCTGAGATCATCCTCAAGGGATCTCCTGCACCTAAAGGACCAACTATTTCAAGCCACATCCATAGAGCTAACTCTGCACCAGAAGACTTTATAGCTCTATCAGACCCATTTTTTGACCTAGGCACTCAAAATAGTTTACCAATAACTAGGTCATTTAGCGTCCTAGACCAGCCAGATCTTGAGTTCCCTGGTTCACCACCTCAAAGTGGTAAACACCTTTGGGATAGACAGACCCCTCCATCTACACCTCCTGATATTCACTTCATTCAAAACTTGGGGCTCTGCCACCCTAAATTAGCCCAACAAGCTTCTGCTGGTCCTAGCAGTCCTGTCATCCATATACCAGCTGCCCAAGCCAACCCTTTACCTAATCAAAACATCATCATGGCAGTTTGGTATGCACCTCTGGTTTTACCTCAGCCTCTAGTACCCTTACCCAATAATTATCAATCAAAGATCCCGCACTTCACTGCAAAAGAGTCCACCACAGCTCAGTACCATGTAGATAGGTTGGAAGATTCCTTTGACTACATGGAAATAGATGATGAAACAGTCAAAATGAGAATCTTTTCCCAGAGCTTAGGAGGTGATGTGAAGAAATGGTTCAAATTACTACCTCCTAATAGTATCCAAGACCTCCCAACCTTATATCAGACCTTCATAAAAAGATGGGAAGTAAAGGCAAACCCTCTCCAAATCCTAGCAGAATACAAGAACCTCAAAAGAAACGTAGGAGAGAGTGTCCAGGCCTACTCTACAAGATTTAACAGTGTTTATAATGCTCTTCCACCACCCATGAAACCTCCCCTATGTATGGTTTTAGTAAAGTACCCTGAAGGCCTTGATGTTGACATGGCCTACTAGCTTAGGGAGAGGGATTACAACACATTTGAAGACATGCAAAAGGGAGCAGTGAGTGTAGAGGCAAATTTGATTGAGAAAAAGGCAAGATTGAGAGCTGAAAAAAGGGTAACATTTAGAGATGACAATGTAGCTTCCACATCTGATCCAAATTATGACCATTTATCTAAAAATGTGGAAAGGCTACAACAAATGATGGAAAAAATGGTTGTCAAAGTTAGTAACCAAAACAGAAATCAAAACCATAACCAGAACCAGAACTCTAGAAGAAACAACACCACTCCCAATAGAAAAAGAGAATCAAATCAGCAAGTTATTCCCCCATTCCAAGACAAATTTTTAGATGAATATGAGGGAATCATAGAAGAGTCTGAGGGGAACACAATAAACATGTTTGAAATAGAAAATTCAATCCACAATTGTTACACATAAGAAGATCAGCGCTCACCCTCGTGTTGGGATGACGAATGGTTAGAATCTAAAGATTACAGGTTAGGATTTGAAAATTCCATGATGCAGGTGAAAAATATGAAATTAGAAGCAAAAAGAGCCTAGACACTGCCAAACCAAAAGCTTCTAAGGTTACCATCAAGAAAGGGCCTGAGAAAACTCCTAAAGTGACTGCTGAAAGTAACAAATTAGCAGCTGAGAGTTCTGGAAAGAACAAAGAAAAAGACAACCAAAACACTGATAAACAAGGTAAACCAACAAGCAGTACTAACACTGCAGTTAGTACTCCTAATAAAATAGTTTCTGACACTGTACATAGTGAAAATCAGCACACTGATTCAGCCACTAAGGTGGTGACTAACAAAATAGAGTTGAACATTCCAAAGAGTTAGTCCACTTTCAATTTGGAGAGTGAGATTGCAAAAATTAAAATCTCTGTACCACTCTCTAAGCTGGCCACTCGGGATGTATATAAAGGCTAAATTTTGAAAGAATTAAATTTAGGTGAGAACAATGACACTGTAAATATGAGTGATTATCAACCTGCCCTTCTATTTGGTCCAAAGATAGAAGGAAAGTTTCAGGAAGGGGTAGTGCCCCCTTTTTATATCAGCCTTAATATCCATGATAAGATTCTCCACAATGCAATGCATGATTCTGGGGCATCACACAACCTGATGCCTAAAGTAGTGATGGAAAGATTAGGCCTAGAGATAACCCGTCCCTATAAAGACCTATATTCATTTGACTCTAGCAGAGTAAAGTGTCTTGGCCTAATCAAAGACCTGTGTGTAAGCCTTACCCAGATTCCAGCAAAATGTATGGTCATGGATGTTGTGGTGGCAGATGTGCCACCCAAGTATGGCATGTTATTGTCAAGATCATGGGGAGCCAAGCTGCAAGGAACAATGCAGATGGATGGGGCTTATGCCACAATCCCAATCTTTGGCCAACTTAGAAGACTGTACAGAGAGGCACAAATGAAATTCCTGGTTAGTAGCCCCAAAAAGCCTGAAAATTTACCTTTATACTCTGTACACACAGACCTTGACTCCTTCATCCTCTGTAATGATGAATCCTCAGAAGGGTCAGAGTCCCAAAACAGAGATACAAACAAGGAAAAAGAGCCCATGGACTTTAACATAATGGCTACTCTAGACTTGGAGGAGAAATACGTAGAAAAATTTGAACAGTGCACTGAAACAAAAACTCAAACCGAACCAGAAACAGGATGCAGTCAGCTGATTAGTCACCCTTCAAAAACACATACACCACACCAAGAACGAAACGATGATAAACCCGAGAATGAAACCTTATGGGAAATGAATTTCGATGGGTCATGCACCAAGAGAACTGCTGGAGCAGGAGTGTGGGTGCATAACACAGAGAGTGGTTACAAAGAGAGCCATGCATGAAACCTGTGCTTCAAATGTACAAACAACATTGCAGAGTACAAGACTCTTATCCTAGGTCTAAACTTGTTGAGAAAATTAGGAGCCCGTAGGATAACTGTGCATGGGGACTCTGAGCTGATCATTAAATAGGTGAATGGTGAATATACAGCAAAACATCCTAGACTGAGGGCATATAGGAATTATGCTATGGATCTATTGAAAAATTTTGTGGAATACGATCTGGTGTTCATCCCTAGAGGTCAGAACGAAATTGCAAATGGACTAGCCTGCATGGCTAGTTCGTATCATAAACCTCCTAGTGACCAACAGATCATCATTCAGACCAAATTTAGACCTGCAGTGCCGGAAAATGAAAAATATTGGCAGGTTTTTGAAGGTGACAAACAAATTGAAGATTTCCTGGTAGGCAGAAACGAGTTTGAATTTTCTGATTCAGACTCCAAATCTGAAAGCAACTGCCTAAGTGAAGAGTCCTCAGATGAGGAAGAAACACCCTGTAACATAGAAATAAACACTTTATATGAAAAAATTGGAAATCCAAACAAAAAATGTGAAGCAGACCAAAGATAAGAGCATACCTCGAGGTCTGGCACCTTTAGAAGACCTTTTCAACTTTGATGATGTAGCAAGAAAGCCCACTATAGAACATGCAGACTCTGATGTCGAGGAATGCAACATAGGTACTGAATATGAACCCAAGATGATCAAATTAGCTAAGCCCCTACCTGCAAACATGAAAAAGAAATACATTGACCTATTCAAGGAATTCATTGATCTGTTTGCTTGGAGTTATGAAGACTTAAGGGCCTATGACACAAACATCATACAACATAAAATACCCTTGAAATAAAATCAGAAACCCTTCAGACAAAAACTCCACAGGATAAACCCAAAATGATTGCCTGTAGTTGAAAAAGAGATTAAGAAAATGTATGAGGCAGGTATAATTGTGCTTCTGGGGTTCTCTGATTGGGTATCAAACCTAGTGGCTGTGAGAAAGAAAACAAGGGAGATCAGGTTGTGCATTGATTTTAGAAACCTTAATAGAGCCTCACTCAAAGACAATTACCCTTTACCTAAAATGGAACATATTCTTCAGAGGGTAGTAGGCTCTAAAAGGATCTCCCTGCTAGATGGTTTTTCAGGTTACAACCAAGTCTTAGTAATCCCAGAAGACCAACTCAAAACAACCTTTACCACTCCATGGGGCACTTTTATGTATGTAAAGATGCCTTTTGGACTGATGAACGCTGGTGCAACCTTCCAAAGAGCAATGGACATAGCTTTTTCAGATGAAATAGGACACTTCATTGTCATCTACCTGGATGACATAACAGTCTACTCCAAGACTGAGGAAGAACACCTAGAACACCTGAGAAGAGTGTTTGAAAAATGTAGAAGGTTTGGTCTGTCACTGAATCCTAAAAATACTATATTTGGGCTGCAAGAAGGTAAGCTTCTTGGCCACATCATATCTGAGAAAGGGATTAGGATAGATCCACAAAGAGTTGAGGGAATACTACAAATCACACACTCGAGAAACATCAAGGAGTTACAGTCCTTTATTGGGAAAATCAACTTCCTCAGGAGGTTTATTCCCAACTTAGCTGAACACCTTAGAAATATGACTAACATGCTGAAGAAAGGTGTAGGAGTTAAGTGGACTATTGAAGCTAAGAAATATTTTGAATCAGTTAAACTTGCACTCACCCAGGCTCCTGTCCTAATCAGCCCAGATTTCTCAAAATATTTCCTGATTTTTTCATTTGCCTCCAAGCATACGATAGTTGCAGTTCTACTGCAAAAAAATTCAGAGGGAATGGAACAGCCCATTTCTTTCTTCAGCAAAGCACTTAGGGATGCACCCTTGAATACAACATTATGGAAAAATAGGCCTATGCTTTGGTTAAGGCCTTGAAATAATTTAGGGTGTACATACTACATTCCCACACCATAGCCTGTGTACCCAATATAGTGGTTAAAGACATATTGTCCCAAGACCCAGATGAGAAGAGGGGAAAATGGATTGCTGTGATCCTAGAGTACGACCTTGAGATAAAACCCACCAAACTGATCAAAGATTAGGGCCTAGCTCAACTAATGGCTGAATCAAATCTACAAGCCCTTGACATTAACATGGCAGATGCCTTGGATGAGCAGCAGGGATTTCCTGATCCCACTGTTGAGGAGAAGTTTCAGAGCTCTCCTTGGTATTCTGACATTCTGTATGTGCTTACACACCTCAATGCCCCTCTTGAACTATCAAATACCAAGGGCAGATTCTTAAAACTGAAGGCCAGAAGT
Source organism: Pinus albicaulis (assembly GCA_034641835.2). Classification (NCBI taxonomy): domain Eukaryota; kingdom Viridiplantae; phylum Streptophyta; class Pinopsida; order Pinales; family Pinaceae; genus Pinus; species Pinus albicaulis. The sequence goes on from CM076574.1 coordinate 693,464,586, forward strand.
TATTGTATTCTGAATGAATGTTTATACTGGAAGAATGCAAATGGCCTATTTATTAAATGTTTGTCTGAATCTGAAGCAGAAAGGATTAAAAAATAATTCCATGTAGGAGAGTGTGGAGGTCACCTGAACTGGAAAGCCACTGCAAACAAAATACTCCGAGCTGGCTACTATTGGCCTACACTCTTCAATGATATCCATAAGATGATAATTTCCTGCCACAAATACCATATTTTTGAAGGCAAAAGAAAACTCCTTCCCTTACCTCTACAACCCATCACTGTTGAAGGTCCCTTTATGCAATGGGGCCTAGATTTCATAGGAGAAATTCACCCTGCTTCTTCTGCTCAACACAAATGGATCTTGACAGCCACAAAATACTTCACTAAGTGGATAGATGCCATACCTACTAGGAATGCCACAGATTCAGTCATCATTAGGTTCCTAGAAGGTCATATCCTCTCTCGGTTTGGCTGCCCAAGGAAAATAATCACTGATAATGCTACCGCGTTTGGATCCAATAAAATGGTTGATTTTTGTTACAGGTATCAAATAGCGCTCGGTCATTCAACTTCCTATTACCCTCAAGGTAATGGATTAGTTGAATCATCAAACAAGAGCCTGGTGACCATCATCAAAAAGCTGCTGGAAGAGAACAAAAAGTCATGGCATAACAAGTTAGTGCATGCTTTGTGGGCTGACAGGCTTACAAAAAAGAAATCCATTGGCATGTCACCATATCAGCTTGTCTATGGAACAGAAGCAGTGTTTCCCACCAGCCTTGGAATACCAGTGATTAAACTTGTTCAAGAGATAAAAACAGAAGAAGATAGCATGGTGAGGAGAATAAACCAGACAATTCATCTCCAACAAACAAGGGAAGAGGTCTATAACAGAGCTATCAAGGTCCAGGAAAATATAAAGAAGTTATTTGACAAAAGAACTAAGGCCTCTGATTTCAAAATTGGAGATAAAGTTCTGAAGTGGGACTCAAGGAGAGAGGACAAAGGAAAACACAACAAATTTGACAATTTGTGGCAAGGTCCCTACATCATCCAGGCCACTGTGGGTCCAAATTCCTTTTTTCTATAGGAGTTAGACGGTACAGAGTTGTTTGAGGGTCCTGTCAATGGCAGGATTCTCAAACACTACTTCTGCTGATTTCCAATTTCCAGTTTCCCTTTCCATTATACATACCATTGCAGTGTTTGTTTTTTTTTTTTTTTTTTTTTAAAGGAAGAGAAAAACAGAGAAAGGGAGAGGTTCATACATGCTCAAAACATGGACCTCTGAAGTGCAAAGATTGGCTCTAACATGATAAAAACCTGAGCCAAAGAAAGTGAAGATAGCTGGTTCAAACATGCTGAAAACCTGGACTAACAAAGAAGAAAGAAGAATCAGCTCTAACAAGCCCAAAATCAGAGCTGAAATGAAGAAAAGAAAGTGACTCTAACAAGCTCAAAAATTGAGTCACTAAGAAAGAAGGATGCTTCAAACTTCAAATTTCAAGCCTTCAAAGTTTTGTTTTCAGTTTTCTGCAAGTTTCTGTCCATGCGCAACTGTCTTTATGCCTTGGATCCACAGCAAACTAGACTGCCTAATCCTAATTTGACTATTTTTAAATTTCTATTGTAGAATATAGAGAAGAAATCTGCTGGACAGTGTAATCCCTGCAGATATTAGATTAGGTAGAGAAACATGCGGGACCAATAGTTTAATCTGGTCTCATGGATAAATAAGGGTAGAAATAGAATAGGTTTATTTTCTTGCTTGTAAAAAATAAAAATATGTAAAGGGTCTGCTAGCTCAAATGCACCCTAGAAGAAAAAGTGCTAGGATTGTAGAATGGGTAGGTAGAATGATTGGGAAAGTTTTTTTTTATCTATCATATTTGTGGCAGCTGAAAATCAAAGAAGAAAGGTGGCTCAAGCAATAGGCATCTGGCCTACACCAAAGATCTATTCTCTGAATTCTTGACTCCTTCAAGAAGAAGCCATCCCCATATGGATCCACTGTTAGCCCCCTATAAATTCCTTGACAGGAAAGCAAGGGGCTAATTTGTTTTATTAGCCTTCAAGGAATTCATTTCTCTTAAAGAAAACACATCATCCTTGAAGCTTTTTCGTGCTCCCTGCCTTTGATAAATTCCCTCTGCTAACTCCCTTTATAAGGTCTCATTGATTGTAAAAATTGTGCTCCAAAAAGCCTACATTTACCTTCATACCCCTGAAAAATTCCTCCCTTAATCCCTATAAATCCTCCCAAAATCCCTGTTAAATTCTACATTCACCCCTTGTTTGGTCTAATTCCCCTTGTTTTCCTTTATCGTTACCTTTTCCCGGCCCCGAAAATGCACTAAAATGGGCCAAATAACCATATTTCATGTCTATTGGGTCTTAGCCCCTTTTGGCTAGCCCCCTGTACTTCTTTCACCGCGTGACCCCGGCACAGGAACCAAACGCCAAGGTGAAAGGTGCTTTCCGCAGGTGGATATCGAACGCCATATTAGCTGTCAATCTATTTAGATCGGACGATCTTCACAAAACAACGCAGCGCCCGTAGCCCACTTCGTTTGTTGCCCGATCGCATCTCAACCATCCATTCAATCCAGAGATCAACGGTTTATATTTCACCTACCCAGTGGTCCTTGCAGCCACGCTCGTTCAAAAACCACGGGTTACTATCGCACCGCCTTTCAGAGGTGGGCGGTATTTTTATTTTCGGAGCGATTCCACTCACTTCCCAACACGTGGCTCCAACACTGTTCAAAAACCGCCCCCCCCATTGCGCATTAACATTCGTCATTTGATCTGGCATGATATGCACATTAACCGACCGATCTGGGGCTCTCCATCCCATGGAAATCGCGCTGCAAAGTTGCGCGGAAGTTAACCCAAGGCCGCCGTACCCCTGGTCCACTGTCCATCGCCCTCCGACGTGTTTTACACCATCGATCTCCTCCCGAGATCGGATGGTCCAGATTTATTCGCACGCCCGTCATTGACCCCGTACCACCACATCATCTTTCCACGCGTTTCTTTATATATTCACTTTTCCCTTCATATATATTTCATTCCAAGGTCGATATTTAATGTTTTTCATTTGACTTTCCATCTGCGCCACCTTCCAACTATATTCCCCACTGTTTCCACCACACTGTAAGTCTTCCAAATCATTTCTCGCCATTCCTCCACGGTTGCATCACCATCCTGCAGGCCATCAAAGCATCCCCAGCATTGTTTTCTTAACAGGTTTTTGTGTTTTGCAGGGTTATCGGGTGGTGAAAGCCGCCATGATTATGCAGTCTTTATTACAGCGGCCAAAAAATGCAGAAAGGATCGTGTGCAGAGTTCGAAGTAACGAAGCAAAGCCTAGGAAGGTGATTGATATGATCGCCATTTAAAGAGTAGGGTTAAACTCTGCGAAACCTTCCCAGAGCCATCAAAGTGCAAGATCGAAGACATCATGGAGCACATAGAGGGTACAACGTGCAGAAGTTTATGTATATTAGGGTTTTGACATCGGCATAATGTTTTCCCCATAAAGGAAAGAGTGCCCATGCAGCTTTCGTCCTATGTCGTGTTCTAGAGAGAGTTTCCAACCCTGAAAATAGTCCTGTGCTACCAGAGCATTCGATTCACAGTATGGCAGACCCTAGCATCATTTATTTACCTTTTCGTTTATTCACCAGAAGTACTACAGAATGCTGCAGCAGAGTACATCAGAGACATGCCCGGAGTAAATGGAAGCTTGAAGAAGACCACTCTTGAGTCCAAAAGAGTGCCATGGATGAATGCACAGGATTTTAAATAGAATGGGCTTCAGCGCTCTTTCTTTTTTGAGTTTAATGCTTCATTTAGTGTTTCACCTACCTTCTCTGCTCCAATGGAGCTATAAATTCATGAAGAAACTCATTGTAAAGGTTTTTGATCAGTCATCAGAGAATTGCAAGTTTTTTCTTTTGAGACATAGTCTCTGTGTAAAGTAGTAAGATAGGTTGAGGAAGATGTTTTCTGACTGAGTATCCAGCTATTGGCAATGTTTTACTTAACTAGTGTTGCTTTTTAATATGACAAGCACATTTCTTTCGATCCTGATGTAAAGCAGCGGTGATGTTTTTCTATCTTTGTATTTGTTTTTAACTTACATTCCATTTCATTTCATTTCTACTGGCTTGCATCAGAAATCTGGCATAGGATTTACCCTTGTTAGGTACCCTATGTTTCTGCTCTCCTTGCCTTTGATGTTTTCTACTAAATGTGTTATCTAAGAATTGATTTCAGTTGATTTAACCAGTGTAGTGGATGTTATTGCCTACTAGCTGATGTATGAATTAAATGAATCTGTTCTTAGATGCTCTTGTTATGATTTAGCTGGAAGATTTGGGAACACTGGGGATTAGAGTTAGCCCTATCCACTAGGATCCTTATACGACCAGTTGGCCTTTCTAAGATCCCTCAAGCTGGAGGCCGAAGCATTGAGAGTTCAAAGTCTCTCTCTGATCTCAAGTCTTTAACTTTGTGTTCTAAACCTTTATTGTTTCTCCTCCCCTACCATTCCATACCACACTATCATCTTTAAGATCCAATTTTTTAGATGACTAGCCCAACTGAAAGCCTGCATATTGATTAGCAAGAAAATCCTTTCCTGACTCCATTTCCCAATGGTTTTGAATGCTCCCTGGAATACTTCACCTCTGCCTAAAATCCTCTTTGCTCATCCTTGTCTTACATTGAATCCTTCTTTCATGATAACCAGCAACCAAACAAACAATCAAACAAACAAACCCTGCACCTATAACTAGCCTA